>SZWC01019124.1:23679-34005 GCA_023375785.1 Penium margaritaceum | reverse complement strand
GAGAACACATCATCGCTTCGATGTCAGTCAGCTTCTCGCTTCATCGCCGCTTGTGTCTTCACGAGTCCCAGCCATGTTTGATCCCATAAGGTGGAGAAGTCGCGGCGTTGGGCGTCGACCGTGGGAATACTTCCATGGCTGTGAATTCTGGTTATTGTGGCGGGAACTTTGCCATACACGACTTCAAACAAAGTGTTACCCGTAGCGGTGGAGATTGCCGAATTGTATGCGAGCTATGCGGTCGGGGGTTTTGTTGCCCAATTTGCCTCATGTGGTTTGCATAATGTTCAAAGACGTTGCTCATGCATTGAATTGGACTGCTCGGTACGGTCGTCAGTGTGAGGGTGGAACGTCGTTGAAAGCTGGATCCCAGTATTGTAACGAGTCATCACTTTATGCCATAAACGCCTCGTGAATCGACCGTCTCTATCGCTTGTGATGGTTCTTGGTATGTAGCGTAGCCATACGATGTTGTTTAGAAACAACCGTGTAGTTCCTTCAGAGGTGACGGTAGTCATTGTTGGAATAAATTGATACATTTTGGAGGACCTGTTGAAAACCATGAGGATTGCGTCGTATCCCTCTAGTGTGATTGGTAATCCAGCGACGAAGTACACTCAGATGTTGGACCACGGTTCTATTGGAATACGAAGTAGCTGCAGAAGCACGAGTGGTTGCATGCGACTAGATTTTTGTCTTGGACACGTGTTGCAAGATTTGAAAAGGTTGGTTACGTCGGTTTGCATCTTGTCCCACCACTAGTACTTTGCCAGCTCCTTCAACATCTTCTTTCCTTTTAAATATCCACCGAGACCGGTATCTTGGTGCTCCTCGAGCACCATGCAAAAACGTTCCTTGTTCACGGGAACGACCATGTGGTGAGCGAATTTTCGCCGCCAATGAGGTGCGTCATACCAAAACGTTTCCTTGCCGTATCCGCCATGCTGGTTGTAGCCTTACATGATTAATTGCGGAAGATTTGGATCTCGTTCCAGCTTAAGAGTCGTTGCCTCAGCCATCAGATCTGGTTAAAAGATGTGTGCGTCTGTTAGGTTGATTTGGCCTCACCGATACTCGATATCGTAATGGAAACTGGATTCAAGAAACTCCATCCATCGCGTTTGACGCTGATTAAGGTTTGTCTTGATCTTAAAATGTATTAGAGCATGATGGTTGGTGTGCACGACGCATCTGCGGCATTCAAGATTGCATCGCCATGTCTTAAATGGGTACACAACCACCAACATCTCCTTCTCGACTAGTTGAGCTCCGTTCCACGCAACTTCTGTGGCATACATGCGACCGGTTGCTCACCGCTGCCATGATCTTGTAAGAGAACCGCGCCGATGACTCGATCAGAGACATTTGTATCCATGACGTAGTGAACCGTTGAATCAGCTAATCGTAGGGCTAGCACCAAGGTTGGAGCATTCTATAAATTGGTGAACGCTTCTTCTTTGATTTCACCCCATCGCCACTTGTTTTCTTTTTGAGTGAGATTGGTGAGTGATGCTCACACTTGGGCGTAATCCCGTATGCAACGCCGGTAGAAAGTGTTGAAGCTAAGAAAAACTTAAATGACTAGGACGTTGGTCGGTGTCAGCCAATCACAAACTACTGCTACTTTTTTCGAACTATGGTGATCTGTCTGGCGTTGATGACGTGATCCAAAAACACGATTGAATGGCGACAAAGATCATACTTTGAAAGTTTTCCGAAAAATACATCTCTTTGTAAAACTTTGAGAACTTTTGAAAGATGTCCATTGTGCTCCTCTGGGGTACGTGTGTACACAAGGATGACGTTGAGATGTACCACCAAAATGTGTCCAAGTACAGGCGGACGATGCCTATCATTGCTGCCATGAACGTCGCGAGGGCATTCGCGAGTCCAAACAGCATGACCATGAACTACAACTGCCTACAGCATGTATGGAGTGCCCCGGGTCTGCCACGCGGACCTGGTGATAGCCGTTGCATAGGTTAACATTGGTACAAATTCGAGCTCCTCCGAGTTAGTCGAAAAGTCTGTCCGCACGGGGAAGAGGGTATTGCTTCTTGACAATAGCTTTGTTCAACACTTGATAGTCTACGTACATCAGCATCATGCCAGTTCTCTTTTTAACTAATGACACTGGTGCGGAGCATGGTGACGTGGATGGGCGGATAAACCCATGACCGAGCATCTCGTCGAGTTGTTTTTTTTAGCTTAGTCAGCTCATGGTCGCTCATCCGATAGGTTCCTTCAACTATGGGTCGGCTGCCTGGCATTTTCTCAATGAGATGGTCGATGTTGCGATAAGATGGTAAGGTTTTTAAGAGTTTGTTGGGGAAGATGTCCGCAAGCTATTGGATGAGAGGTGCGAACTCCTTGAGAACCATTGTGAACTTTATTGATGCCGATGAGGTCGATGAGGCGGATGAGGCCGATGAGTCAGCTAGTGCCACTTTTCCTTCTTCTATTGGCTTGAAATGTACAAGCCACGCACAAGCTCCTTGTAAGATTTAGTACTTGGCCACGTTGAGAGGTATCGGTCATACTGGTCATCGCTTCTTGGTCAACACGGATTCCTGTGCTCCTTCCACATCTGCTTCTACCACCTTAGGTGCCTCCTTTGTTGTCTTTTGTCCCACACACGGAAGTTGTCGCTTGGCGTTCTTGACTTCCGCGTAGACACCACTATTCTTTGATGCAATCCTAGATTCCCTCTACACATTCGTAAGTCGTTCATATCGTCGATCATTTGATGTGGACCGATCCTACCGAACAAGAGTTGCACCTTTCAATCCCACCCTTTCCTGTTTCTTTCTTCATTTTGTTATGACTTCCTCCATTTTTTGGCTTACTCCTTGATTCGGCAGCTGCGAGCGATATTCTCGACTTTTCCACAGTTTTAGCAAGTGTGTGTGTCTCTCTATTTGACAGCATCTACTTCCATTGGAGTTGAGGAGTCCCCCAACTGACTCTTTTTGTTCCCACAATGATTGTGGTTGGGGGTTTCCCAGCAGTAGGATTCCTAGATCCAAGCATTGTGGTCGACACTGTCAATCCTTTCTGCTGCCGCGATCATCCATAGTAAGTTGTTTCAGATGCCAAAGATGGCGATTGCTCACAAGATGTCCCATATGAGGCCGTTGATGTAGTAGAAACAGATATCTTTAGGGGCGATGTCTGCATTATTGATAATCTTGGTGAATCCGTACATGTACCTTGCCACGCTTGATTTCTTGCAAAGATGCGGGAGCTTGTAGTGAGCATTGGACTTCTCGTTCGGCCATCCAAAATGTGCAATCATGACACGCAATAACTTGCTTCAATCAATTGGTAGAATCAGCGTGTCTTGCCATTGCGGGTTGATCTGCTCAAAGAGTAGAACGCCTACAATCGGTGATATGATACGTGCACCGTTGGCCGTCCATGAGGCCCTGACGGTCTCTTGTTGCCGTTGGATGGCCTTTGGGTCGGACCACCAACTTAAATCCGTGCCATGCAAAAAACGCGGCCGTGAGGTCATTGTTCTTTTGATCGTTGTTGACCCGAGTAGTGGTGAAGTACACGTTCAAGCTCGTCACCCGCATCAAGACAGTTGGTCCTTTGGAATTTCCATGATCAAACGATTCAGATGGGGCGAGAAGAATCTTGGGTTCGTTCAAGAGTTTGGGTATTTCTCTCGAAAAGCACTATCTTTGTGCACTTGCATTGTAAGGAGCCTCCATCATGAAATTGAGCTGTTGGAGCAGATGCGTACTGGATCCCTTGAGCACGGAGATATGATTCGCCAGTTGTTCGTTCATCCGTGCATGTCGTCTGGTGCCACCTGCCGTTCTTGCTACAAACATTGAGGATGTAGGTAAGGACAGGTGGTTTACTGCTATCGGATCCGTGACCGGGTTTGTCATCGGAGCCATCATGGTTGATCCAGGTTCTGCATAGCCTGCCTCACTAGCATTTGCTACCAGTTCAGGGTTTGCATACATCGGCATGTTCTGATCTTCCATCACCAAAGTCGTCGCTGAACACCTACTTTTCGTCGGATGCGCCCTCTTTCTTCATGTTGTATTTGCAAAGTATGCAAATTCTTTACATGAAAGATACCCTTGACGGCTTGTGCGAGGAAGTCCTTGACATGGATAAAGTAGTCTGATGCTTATCCAGCACCGTCACGCTTTGATACCAAGTGTTATGCTTAACAGAGCATAGATGGTAACCAGGTACATTTTCCAAGGCTGAACACCATGGGGAGTTTGGAGCAATTTATAATCTGCGGAAACTGTAGTGTGATGAAATGTGTCAAAATGATCAAACATACATATACAAGTGTCGAGTTACAAATGAGACGTAGTCAGGGTTGTCGAGTTGATTGTCGAGCAATGCGAGTGGAGTCGCATCCTGAGTGGTTGGACCCATAAGCTCCGCTGAGGGATTGGAGGGCTTTGAAGGTCTAACATGGAGATGCTAGATGCATCCCTGTAAGTTTTGATGTTTCTTCACGCATGGAGAAGTCAACCGAAAGGTCGTGACACTTCCGTCGATGATTCTTGAAAGTGGTCTAAGTTGTCATAAAGTGCGAGGAGGATCATGTCAGGGCAATGGCACGCGGCCGAATTGTCCTCGACCGTCGGAGTGAAAATTGGGCTCTCGATGTGTGGTGGGCTATTCTTGCAATGAGAGAAATGTTCATGCAAAATGATTAGGGACTCCTGTACGTCAGATACATAACAACGATGGCATTGAGAGGGGGGGGGGAAGGGAGGATGGGCTGGTATTGGCAGAAAAAACATTCCGGTTGGTACTTCGTCAACCATCCCTCCTTTGCACCCCACCAATCCAACGACTAGCCCGCCGACTGAGGATCGCCAAGGATTCCCGTAGATGTCTGTTAGCAGGAATCCCTGGTGCTCAAACAATGGGGAGTTCAAAAGTCCCCATTTGTTATTGTTTTCAATGTTTTTTTTACCCATTTATTAAGTGAAAACCTAATACAAATCCACAACCCAATGGAATCTATAGTTTTAGGGTTTCTGTTTTTGTCCCTACACCTGTTGGGCCCCGCAGTGGCAAAGCCCAACAGGTTCTTATTCAATGCATGGGGAATCTCAGAACCCCCATGCCAATTCCTTGCAAGCCACCTCCAAAAAATCACAAATCCCTCTGAAAGGGAGTTTGTGATTCTTTGGCCAAAAGAAGCGACATCAGTACGTGGATGTTGCGTGCCATACGAAGTCAACATGCTCTCTTTCAACAAACGAGAGGGGTACATTGTTTTTTTCTAAACAGGAGACCCGCGTCGGTGCACGAGGGGCAAATCACACTTTTTCTTCAGAGACAAGGGCAAATGGGGATTGTTACTCCGCGGTAGGGACAGACGGGGATTAATGTCCGAAGGGAGGGGGGGGATTAGGCTTATTCTCCAAAAATAGGACAGCATGGTCATTCTAACCTATGTACAAGTACATGTGATGCTAAAGAAACTCAAGGAACTTCCTGTATAGTTTAAGTCGTTGGCGGACACCAATCCCTAACTCAATGTGTACATGTTTCTGCTATTGTATTCATAGTCTACCACACAACTACTTCCACGTTCCTATGCCAATATGTCGTGCGTATTTCCGCCAGCTGACCAAACCTCATGCATTCCTTTCCACGTGATTCTGCTGATTTTCACCACTCTCCAAAAAGGTTGATTGTACACTTGCAACTTACGTCATTGATTTCACCGTGTTCATTTGGCTTCTTCCTATAACTATTGTTTTGTAAAGAGGTGCCATGATGTTTCAAAAACAACCCAAGTTAACAATAGAGCCTCTCAAGTAATTCCTCGCGACATACCTTTGTACACAATGCTCCACTTGAGTGCCGAGGTCCCAACAAAAGCCTCGTTATTGTTTTTGCAATTGTAAGAAGTACAAGCATGTGTCGTCGAAGTACACTTTCTCAAATCTTGTTCTCTTCCTCTGCTTCTACCCCTGCTCTATTAACTTTCCACAATGCATGCTCGTTGTTACCATAGCTCATCAGCTCTGGAGGGAAAAGCGGCAAACTTACTCCTATGCTAGTATCTTGCATAAATGTACAACGCATCTCCGCTGTCCAGAATTCTACAGACCTCCCTACGGCCATGGCAAAAGGAGGAGGTGCAATCGTTAATGAAGCAGCACCAACCCAGCTGAGACTTTGCCGATGGAAGAACATCAGAACACAAGTTTACAAAACTGTCCAGGTAGCACCAAACTCATCAACAACAGGCGTGGAAAGCTTTCAAATGAATGGCGCGATGCCTTCGACTTCATTGACCAACCAAGTGACACGTGTGTCAAGCTCAATGAGTCCCTTTGCCACTACGTCTACCCATTTTAGTGGCACAACAAGCATTGGCAAGAAGCACAAGTAGACAAACGTGAACCGAATAAAAATGATGCAATAAATCATCGTCGCTCAAGAAGCCAGAAAATCACATGCTCCAACGAGTCCATGAAAAAATGGATGAGATTCAGAACTACTAGTAACACGAGGAGTGCTCACCGAGAGCAGCAGCTAGCCATTGAGTGAACTCAAATTCCATCCAATACTCCCTCAAGAATTCAGGCTGTAAGGTCAATCTTCTTACCGTGATTACTGAACCTAACAACGAGGGATTTGCTCTGTGTTGGTGGTCATGTAGAAATAAAATTCAATTGCTATGATAGATCGGTTGAGCCACGTCAACGGCTCATGTAGGGGCTCTCACATGACAGCCAACGGGCACACTACCTCTTGAGCAGATTCATCTAACATATCACGTTGCTTTGAATCTGGCAAAAGTTTGAAATGACGTTGTGTGCACCATTCCTGGGGCTTTTTGAGGGTTGAGCAAGAAGTTAAGCACATTGTACAGGCCACGATAACTTTGATAGAAGCATAGCGCGGAACAGTGCATGAGCCATTCTTTTATGATCATCACAGTCAGCAACATCGTCCGCGAATAACCCCGACTCTCCTCCAGCAACAGATTCATGTGCAAAATATTTGTGGAGCAATGACAACATTCCATGTGTAGGATATTCTACAAATGATTTCGGTAGATTATTGGGTGGGTGTTTTGGTTGGCTTAGCGCCAACTACAACGCCAAGCTGTAGGATTTCAACAGATGGCAACCCCGAAGCCACCATTTTGATGGAGATAGAATCCGTCAATCAATTGGAGCAATGAGTCCACTAGACTTGCATGAGGTTGGGTCATTATTTTCAAATCTGTTGCAAGTGTTGATAGTAGACCGAAACAGGGGGAAATCATGAAAATTGTTAAGAATGATCTAGAAATGAAAAAGGATGGGAAAAAAACACAAAGATCCTCTCTTATAACAAAAATTGTACTGATCCATTTCTGGGGTTCTTTTAGGTCACATCAAATGATAAGGGATACGAGGATGAACAATCGACGATATGGTTACGGTTATGACTGAGAGATTGCAGCAGAACACAATACCGACCGTTTAAAAAATAGGAGCAATAACAACTTTATCAGCAGCAATAGGATTCAACTAGTAAGTTCCAAGAATAAACCAAGGCAATTTGAACGGAAAACCATCAATAATGGATGTGAAACCCATTGAATTCATGAACAATTCTACAAAACTCAAGAATTGTATGGTGTACCAGTCTGGAGAACTTGCATAATGATGGACCAATGAACCACAAACTAATTCGTAGTTCTTGTACCAATAAAATCCTCAGGTTAACTATGTTTGTGGGGCACCCCATGTTAGCAGTATTGGCAGAAAGCGACACTTATCACTGACCAATTGACCCACAAGGCCATTGTAGTTACATAAACTAGGAGGGGCGGAAGCAAGCAGATATGTCACAACAACTAGTATATAGTGACATTGACACTAATCTAACTGGAAAAGAAGAAGAGATTCCTCTGACAAGGAAGCAACGTCACTAGTCCATGTGAAACCTGTTGAAGAGAGCAAAATTGTGTCAGCTGACAAAGCAGATCTTGGAGCCTCAACAACCTCGACATTGGCAAGCCTTAGAGCTTCATTCGAAACATTTGCATGCCTAATCAGGGGTTGTGAATCAGTTTTTCCTAAAAAATCTACATCGGGAGTTACTTTTGGGACACAACATTGACAATCAGATTGGCTCAATGATGGGAATAAATTAGATGGTTTAAGGGACCTATTGGAGAAGTGATCATTAGCTATCCGGGGTAAGAAATCAGTTGGATGAGCTGTGTAAGCAATGCTTCATCCGCCTATCAATGTTGCCATAAGAAATTTCGGTAGGTTTTGCATAAATAAGACACTGTTGAATGTAACATTGTGTGGATCATCCAATAGTGAACGACATCGCCATCAAGAACCTCTACCCTCTCCCGCAAGCAGATGAAGTTTTTGACTTACTGTGAGGAGCACAATTTATACCCTGAATTGACCTAGAAAGTGGTTATCACCAAATTTACATCCTAGGTACACTGTTCCACACTAATTGTGGACACTTGAATTCTATAGCTAGTTTGTACAAACAAATAAACACCGTTATGATGTTTCTGATGGCTTTGAATAACATCCTTTCATCATACCTCAATGACGTTGGCATCATATACTCTGACAACATCTTGTTATGAAGAAGCAAGTTGGAGGAATTCAGAGTAAACCTCTTCAATCTCCTCTAAGAATTTGCCACACACTATTGTCCATTGGCATAGATTGATGCTTTAGTGACTGTTTCCGATGTCATCGGGAAAAAAAGTGACAGTGTTTAAGTGACACAAATCAATAATCATTCATCTCTTTGGAAAAAAGCGTTGTCTTCCATGCCAGTCTCATGGTTGGAACATGTGATGGTGGACCATCTCATGACAACCTACGAATCTGAAAGAGCCATCGTTGACATTTTTTCAAGACAACGGCAGTGGAAAGCACCTAGTGCTCACATGTCCCAATATCCATACATACCGGCGCCGCGTGAAAAGGAGGTGTGGGGAGTCGTGTGAGTGCTTGAGGTACGACAATAGTACATGGGATCATGACAATGCATCTTTTGTACTGATGACCATGTCGTCAAACACCTTAAGTTACCGCCATAACCACACTGCCAAGGAGTCACGTGGATCAAGTACCACGGGTTCTGGTTTCACAGTGGCATCAAGTAAGGACCTAAACAATGAATCTAGTAGATGCTCCTCGAGAATCACGGACCAAGATCAAGCAAGACTTGTACATCAAGTGGCTATAGGCATGTTGTTGCAAATAGTTTGGTGGGTATGAAAATGCAAAAATACTATTTGATGCTTCATGTTGGTGAGGACGGTTCATTTACTATGTCATCATACCACCCACTAATCATCTTCAAATTATGTTGGTTTAGGGGATCCACAACAATTGTCTGGATCTGTATGTCACTAGGATACACCTCCAGTTGTATTATTTCTTTTTCGGGGAGGGAGGATCTTGACGTCCAAGACTCTTCTGTTAGAAGGTCACATGTGTGGTTTAGCAGTGTATTATGGAATGTAGTACATGAGAGGGGAAGAAATTAATGAGTAACATGGACCATGAATCACATGTATAATGCGCAAATGAATAAGGGAAAGCCCAATTGCTATGTTTTCCCTTGTTCGCTATATCAACTCCTTAATCAACTTGTCAAATACACTTGAGGTAATGTGGGTGTTGGAGCAAGAACACCATCAACTTTAATAAGGTTGGGTGAATTACACGAGTGTGCTCTATTGAATACCGAGAACACTCAAAAGATTGGTTTTTCCTGGCACCAATCAATTTTGGCAACACAAAACATATGGAAGGTACGTTCTGGCACACTTCGATGCGCTAGAGTACCACAATGGAACGGAATCATACAGCCAAGAACAAATGACTTCACCTAGAATTAGACGAGGTAAATGTAATCAACACTGGACAATAATTGTTTTAAGGTTTGTTTAGATTATTCTATACATGTTCATTTTCAAACTCATCTTGCATGTAGTGCATGCGCACTAAACAACATTTACAAATTCTATTACCATCCCCGTTGCTACTACTACTACTTCTCCTACTACTATTACTACTACTAGTAGTACTACTAGTACTACCACTACTGCTACTGCTGCTGCTACTACTGCTGCTACTCTTGCTGCTGGTGCTGCTGCTACTGCTGCTGCTGCTGCTGCTGCTGCTACTAGTGCTGCTGCTGCTGTTGCTGCTACTGCTGCTGCTGCTAATGCTGCTAGTACTACTACTACTACTACTACTACTACTACTACTACTACTACTACTACTACTACTACTACTACTACTACTACTACTACTACTACTACTACAACTACTACTACTACTA
>SZWC01019123.1:44066-54122 GCA_023375785.1 Penium margaritaceum | reverse complement strand
AGGTTCAACGAGGAAGACGTGGTCGCGGTGTTGAACAGAGGTTTTGAGTGCGGCTGCTGGCACGTGAACACACACACACACACAAAAAATAGAGAACCATTCGCGGTCAACCTGCCCCGGAGGGTCATGTGGTCCTCCTTTATGCTCGAGGCGAAGTCCAGTCTTCGTCACGGCGTATAGCAACCCTCCACGTGCTAGAGTGGCCGGCGGCGTGGGGAGAGGAACCAACTGGACCGACACATTCCAAAACTCTCCCTCTCCTAGCCAATACTTGGAATTCGCGATTCAACTCCCCCCTTCCCCCCTTTCCCCCCATTACGCCACCCTCCCGGCCCCCGTCCCCCGACGCCAGATGCGGCGTGCATCGAAGACGCGGTCGGCGGCTGCATTACTGCTGTCGTGCCGCGTGACGTCGTCAATGAGTCGCTGGGAGGGAGGAGCCCTGTGAGCAGCGAGACCGCCGAAGCAGAGCCGTGGTGCAGGGACGTCCCTGTGGCGGACATCCCTTGAGCTTCCCTCAACTAGTGTGGTTCCTGGATCACATCGACCGGAGGCGCGTTTCGCGAGGAACACCCGCGGGCCACAAGACGCGCATGGCTGCTAGGACCTTGAAAGGGATATTGCAAGCCGTCGACCATTCGTTCGACGGGCGAACTTTCTGCTGCTTCACGTGCTTCTGGGACTTCTCCAGCACGCGTATGGCTGCAAGGGGCGCTGACCGTAGATCGACAGGAGCTTTCCGCCGCTGTACATCTCTTCGGACAGGAGGGAGTGTTGACGCGGACCAGAAGGAGGTGGAGCCTTCGGACACGACGGTCATCTGTCCAGTCGATAACGTAGATTCCCCTCGAGCCGCAGTGCTCTTCGCAGAGAGTTTCGGGCAATTATCGGAGCGCCTGGAGGTCCACCAAGGACAAAGCGCGCCGTAACCTACGCCCTCGGCTAACAACTACATAACTGCATAAGCCTGAACTTGCGCTATGGTTTTTGTTTCCCGGCCCATGGTCGTGACCTACTGAGGCGGGATGCCTACCTCAGCACTGAGACCGCTTGGGGGTTGAACCCGATCCTGAACTGCTTAAACCAAACATTGGCGTGGGTAAAAAAATGGAACTTTCCAAAATAATTTTGGGGGGAAATATAGAATAATTATTTCTTTTCAATAACTGATCCTTGATTTACGTATTCTGACTAGACGAAGGAAGTGCTATTCAAAGGATTAACAATTGAATTTGGTTTTTTTTATGGTTTCTCTTGGAAACAATACATAACATGATAAATAAATTTAAATTCATTTATCTTTTTGCGACGAGAAAAGCGTTGACACTACACAAGGATGAGATGCATAAAAGAAAACGATTCGTAGAATTAGGACAATCTCGATGGAGTATTCAATGTGCTTCGGTGAAAAGTTTTGAAAATGTATCTTGCATCTATAAAAAATAAAGAAACATAGTCACGCACATGTTGGGTCTTTGGCAATTGAGTCAAACATCCGTGAGAAGTAGCGTTGAGATACAAAGCCAAGTGGGGGGTTTCGAGAAAAATGCGGCATGACTATACAAGGTTCCAGCGCCGTGAAAAATCGATTAAATTGTATAAAGAATTCAATACGGTTTGCGACACTTGTGTGAAAACCACAAGTCCAGATACGTACCAAAATTCTCTTGGTCGAAACTCTTGTAGGTCAGTGCACGGTGGCCAACAGATGACATTAACAACGAAAATTCCCACTTAAAAAATTAGGGACTCATGTACATGTGGGATGTAACAATACCCCCCCTGTAACCATGACTTCCAAGCGCGTTAGCAAAGGTATGCAAAGAGCGCCAATAGCAGGCGTCGATCAAGTGATTGACATCTCCAAGGTTTTCCTAGGGCTCCCGGCTGTTGTGAGCGACATTGTAACCATGCCACTTGACTAGAAATTCAATTGTTTTTTCAATGCGTTGGTGTTCAAGGATATCCCAAATCACGCACTCTATATCCTGCCCACATGAATTGGGGATGGAGGAGCATCGCCTCTTTATGGGGCCCAAAAAACAAGGATTTCCATACGCTCGATATACAACGATCATGACCAGTGAGGTCCAAGTTTTCCGAATTCTTTTCCACATAGCTTGATGTCCACAAAGAAAAGAAGAACATGATTGCCAGCGGTATGTATGTCATCGATGCGACGTCAATCTCTTTCTTACTTCATCGTTCCTTGTTTCGTTGAAAATTCCTGTCATGTTTTGTCTGAGGCCTGGAGAATTTACCGATGCAAGTCAATCGCGTGAATGATACATTGATTTTATAATCCTAGCCTTGTGGCATAAATCTTTTCTTTAACCACTTTCCAACTTTCCTATAACAGCATTCAACTGGATTTTTCTGCTGTTTGGTTGAGGGCATACTGGCTAGCTGCCCCGACCTCTTATGTCGCACTCTAGATGTTTCTGAAAACTTCAACCACTTTCCAAAATGGCCGAAAGAAGTGTCGCAAAACAAATTGATGTTTCAGTATCGTATTTCCACTTCTTGACGACGGTTGACTTTTGTAAAGAAGCATTGAGATGTTCTCGAAGCCCCCGCACTTCTTGGTGGAGTTTCTTGAATCCACCACTCATGATGTGACCTCACACACGTTGTTTGGCTTGAACGTCGAAGACCTGACTTGTGCCTCATTCTCATTCTCGGCATTGTATGTGTTACGTACCAGACGTACACGAGTCCCTATCTTCCCAAATGGGTATTTCTGTCATTACACAAACAACTCATCGCGTCGCAAAGACCGCAACATTCACTCAGATGGTCGAGGGCAAACTAGTGAACTGCACCGCCTTGAGTGGAATTTTGAACCTTCTGACAGCTTCGACCACCCTCGCGAACCTACGAACAGGACTATCACGACCTTTTGGTTGATTTCTTGATGCACCAAGAGGAACACGGATTTATAAAGATGCATCTCGCTTCTTCACCATTGATTCTCAAAGATCCCCGACTGCTTGGTGGACCTTCTCGAACCCAACCACTCACAACGTGACTTTCCACGCGTTGCTCGGCCAATGACCTGACGACCTGGACTACTCTTCATTCGTAACCACACACTTGTATGTATATGTACAGTAATTTCACACTTGTCATCAAAGTACACTCATCGCTAATTGATCAATTGTCCCATATTCTAAATTGTGTTTTGCCTCGCAACTCTTACATGTGGACCATCTACGTTCCGTTCAGCGTAACACTTGGTATCAGAGCACATGGGTGCTGGAAAGGGCATCTCACTACTTTACTCATCCGGAGGAGTACCTTTCACAAGCCGTCAATGCATCTCGCACGTCAAGACTTCACAGACTTCGTGACTCCAATGTGAGGCGAGCGAGCGCAACCGACGATCATGAGCGGGTGTGCGGCGATGACTATGACGATTTAGGAGCAGAATGTCCCAATGCACGCGAACCGTGAAGCAATAAGGATTGCTGGCAAGGCAGGCTTTGCGGTAGCTGGAACCACCCGTACGGCTTCGGTGACCAGTCCGGTCACGGACTGAATGGCGATAAACATGATATCCGAACCGATGGCCTCCATGACAAGAGCAGGGACGCCAGGTGGCACTTGACGAGAGGTACAAATCAACGAGGAATTGGCAAACATGATCTTCGCACATGAGGGAATCAACAACCACCTATTCCAACAAGTCAACATCACGATGGAGGCTCTTCGCAATACAAGTGCACGTGAAGCAATGCTAGTCGGGAGAAACTCTCAACTCTGCAGCGAACCCCAAATTGTTTTGGCTCCACCCGAACAGTTCGATCCTACAAATTCAAAAGGACCAACATTTTGGATGTGGCAGACGGGTTTGGAGGTGTATTTCACCAATGCTGGGGGCAATGACCATGAAAAGAAAATTTCCCTCGCGGCCACGCTTTTGCGTGACATGGCGCTATGTTGGTGGTCCGACCTATAGACCACCCAACGATAGCAGGAGACCGACGGAGCCTCATCGATGGCCCACAGATCCAATCTCACATCGCCAACCACAGGCGTTCTACCTTTGAAGTAGAACAATCCACAGTGGCAAGATGTGCTGACCCCAGGAACCAATTGGAACACATTTTTGCGCGCAATGCTCGCACGCCTTGGACGACTAAACGAGAAGTCCGACGCACGATACAAGNGTGGCATGGCGCTATGTTGGTGGTCCGACCTATAGACCACCCAACGATAGCAGGAGACCGACGGAGCCTCATCGATGGCCCACAGATCCAATCTCACATCGCCAACCACAGGCGTTCTACCTTTGAAGTAGAACAATCCACAGTGGCAAGATGTGCTGACCCCAGGAACCAATTGGAACACATTTTTGCGCGCAATGCTCGCACGCCTTGGACGACTAAACGAGAAGTCCGACGCACGATACAAGCTCCACTGTCTACGACAGTAATCCAGTGTGGTGCAATACACAGAAAGATATTGCGAGATCATCACCGTGGCAGACTCCGCCCCCGACGAACTTCATTTTCACTACAAGAACTGCCTCAAGTGAGATATCCGGCGGGCAATCGGTAACTTTGGCATTTCGAACGACTTACCGTGGATGATCGCAGTAGCCGAAAGGATCGTCAGCGCTGAATCCACAACTTGGATCCAGAAATCCTACGGCTGGCGACATCCTAACCAGAATTATCATGGAAATGGAAAAAACCAACTAGCGGAGTCCTTCACTTCAATTCAATTGGTCTCCGTCAATAAAACATATACACGAACCTGCTAAGACTGCGAAAGAATCAGGCACATCACTCGCAGCTTTTGGAGCAAGGAGCAGGCCCAAAAGGGAGGGAATTAAGAAAAAGGAGTCGGGAAACGGCGGAGGCCAGAAGTAAAAGGCGCAACTATTGTCCGTAAGGAGCGATCTGCGCCAAACTATTGCCCATCTGGACGACCTAAATGGCCGCAGAGGGTTTAGGAGATCACACAATTCAATGAGGGTTATGAGGACGACCAACCGGCGATACTGTTCAAAATTCAACCTCAAGGATACAAAAGTCAGAGAATTGTACCGGCACTGTCGGATGGAGGAGCTTTATGTAGCTTTGTAAGCAACGACATGGTTTGCAAGGTGGGTTTGCAGACCGGACCAGGGGTGTTTGAAGGATAACCGTCTATGGGAGACTACAGATAAGGAGAATCTGAGAACCACTACGACTACAAGTAAGGGATCTAGGGATGTAACGGTCTGGAGGTCTTGTCCGATGAGTGATCACAAAATGATCCTCGGGCAAGAATTCCTTTATCGGCACAATCCGCAGGTGGATTGGAACAACGGCAACGTCTACCCGAAAATTGATGGAGCCAAACGACATCTTCCGCGTGCGAGGCGGACGCCGACTGCAGAAGTAGCAAAGGTGGTAACAACAGAGGAGCTACGGAAGCCAAAAAGCAGCAACCTCTGCAGCCTGTAACACTTAAGGTGGCCAATCACTGTATTCAATGAGGAGCTTGTGCGTGGCTCATACATCTCGAGCGAATGGGAGAAATTGAAGTGGCAGCAATTGACTCATCATCACCTCATCAGTCTCATCGATATGAGTGAAGATGGCGATGGTACCCGAAGAGTTTGCACCCCTCATGTAGGATTTCGGGAAAGTCTTCCCCGACCAACTCTCAAAGACTTTACCTCCTTGGCGAGACATTGACCATCGCATAAAGCTGAAGCCGGGCAGCAGACCAACTATCCAAGGGGCCTGTCGGATGGGCAATCACTAGGTGACCGAGCTGAGAAAGCAGCTCGATGAGGTGCTCGTTCAATGTTTCACCTGCCCCTCCACACCACCATACGTTGCACCAGTACTATTTGTCAAAAAGAAAACCAGATAGATGCTGATTTGCATAGATTATCGGGCGTTGAACGACGCTGCCATCAAGAACCGGTACCCTCTTTATCGTGATGACCAGCTTTTCTACCAACTTCGAATGGCTCGAATGCATACCAAAATTGACCTATGCAACGGATATCACCACATACGCGTGACAGACGTTGAGATCGAGAAGAAGACGTTCCGAACTTGCTTTGGGCACTTTTGAGCTCATGATCATGCCGTTCGGGCGTGAGTGCCTATGTATGTGCGTGAGAGTGTGCGTGTGTGCCTCTGTGCGTGCGTGCATGCGCACATGAGCGAGTGCACGTGTGCGTGTGAGTGCCCATACACACGTGTGTGTGTGTGTGTGTGTGTGTGTGTGTGTATGTGTGTTTGTGTGTGTGTGTGTGTGTGTGTGTGTGTGGATGTTTCACTTTGACCTCAGTTTATGGTAGCCATGAACATCATTTTCTGTCCGTACCTCAACAATTTTTTCGTGTTGTACCTCGACAACATTCTGGTGTACAATCGCAACCNTATGCCGTTCTGGCGTGCATGCCTATGTATGTGCGTGAGACTGTGCGTGTGTGCCTCTGTGCGTGCGTGCATGCGCACATGAGCGAGTGCACGTGTGCGTGTGAGTGCCCATACACACGTGTGTGTGTGTGTGTGTGTGTGTGTGTGTGTGTGTGTGTGTGTGTGTGTGTGTGTGTGTGTGTGTGGATGTTTCACTTTGACCTCAGTTTATGGCAGCCATGAACATCATTTTCTGTCCGTACCTCAACGATTTTTTCGTGGTGTACCTCGACGACATTCTGGTGTACAATCGCAACCCTAAGGAGCAAAATGGACATCTCTGGAAAGTTCTCCAATTTTTACAAAGAGAGAATGTTTTCGGGAAACTCTCGAAATGCGACTTCGGTTGTCGTTCAATTGAGGTTTTCAGTCACGTCAACAAAGGTAGACGGATTGCCAAGGATTAAAAAAAAGTGACAGCAGACTCTAATTGGCAAACGCCAACCAATGTTCTAGAAGTTCAATTTTTCATTGGATTCAGCAATTGCTACCAGCGATTCGTATGGGTTTACGCACGCGAGTCAGTGCCTCTCTTCGACCTCACTCGAAAAGAAAACAAGTGGCACTGGGGAGACAAAGAACAAGAAGCGTTCACTGCTTTGCGGAATACTTTGACCTCGAGGCCAGCTCTACGATTAGCTAATCCAATGGTCGACTACGTCATGACTACGAATGCATTTTTCTGAGCCATTGGCGCAATTCTTGTACAAGACCATGGCAACGGTGAACAACCGGTCGCCTACATGACTTGAAAACTGCGAGGACCGGAACGCAACTACGTGGTCCACAAAAAAGAGATGCTGGCGGTCATGTATGCGTTCAAGACGTGGCGATGCTACCTAGAGTGTCGCCAATGCATCGTGCGCACCAACTACCATACATCAAAACACTTGAAGACAAAGCCGAACCTCAGCAGTTGTCAAGCTCGATGGATGCAGTTCCTTGAATCCAGGTCCGACTATGAATTTGAGTATCGGCCAGGCAAGACCAATTGTGTGGACGAACTCATACGCCGACCAAATTTCATGGCTAACATGGCGACACTACAGCTACAACGACACCCATATCTTGTTCGCATGAGGCTACGACCCACACGGCGTATATGATAAAACGAACTTCCAGTTGCACGCCTCCTAATGGCGTCGTCGCTCCACTCTCCCAGTGGTCGTGCTCCGAACATCGAACTCTGCCGAATGCTACTTGAAGAATTCCACAACTCCGATCCTAGTGGACAATTCAGATTGGACAAGACACCTAAAGAAGCTGGCAGAAAGCCATTGGTGGGACAAGATGCAATCCGACGTGGAAAACTTCTTCAAAAATGGGACACATGTCAGCAACATTTCCCCTAGCATGTGGCCACCCAAACTTCTGCAACCGCTCCCTGTTCCAACGGAACCATGGACAGACATCTCCATGGATTTCGTCACTGGATTACTAGTCATACCCAATGGATATGACACCGTCATCATGGTCGTCGCCATGTTTTCGAACATGTCTTACTTCATCCCAACAACGACCACCTTTACCGCCGAGGTAACAATATGGCTGTTTCTAAACAACATCGTTCGGCTACAGGGCGTGCCGAGGACCATCACAAGCGACAGAGACGGTCGATTAACTAGCCATTTTTTACGCGGACTGATGACTCGCTACGGCAACAGAATTCAAATTTGAATGGCGTTTCATGCTCAAACTGACGGTCCAACCGAGCGGACAAAGCAAACGCTCAAACAACTTCTCCGAACATTATGCGAACCTCACGAGACGGATTGTGCATAGAAACTCGGAAATTTCCAACTCAACAGGTATAATTCTATTTGAAGTGGTACATGGCAAACTTCTCGCCACACTAGCTCGACTACAAAGTCATAGCAATATCTCGGCGGTTAACGTTCAACATTAAGACTTCACTACCCATTGGGAGGAAACATGGGAGACGCTCACGAAGACACAAGCAACGATGAAGTGAGCAACCGAGCGACATCCCAGCGACGATGTCTTCACCTCTGACAACGGAGTCGTCCTCAGTTTGGGGAACATCAAACTCCACGGATTTGACTGGTCAAAGCTCAAACCCCGATGGTTGGGACCGTCTGAGATGGAGCGCATGCAAACCCTTGTGGTTGCGCGAATCAAGTCTCCTTGACACTATGCAAGTTCATCCGGTGTCCCATGTCAGCAGGCTGAAGCACTACCAAGACCCTGGAGAGAACTTCCTTGGCAGAGATGTCCCTCCTCCACCTCCTGTTCAAGTGGACGAAGACACAAAGTACGTCATTGAGGACATCCTCGGCCATCGACGACGAGACAAGATGACAGAGTATCTCGTCAAGTGGCACGGCTATGATGCCGTGCATAACAACTGGGAAGCCTATGAAAACCTCGGAGACGTCGATAATCTCATCAACGGCTACTACCGCCGTCACCGGGCTACAATGTGCACGCACGACGGGTCGTTGCGGCTAAAAGGGGGGAAGTGTTACGGACGAGACGTACCTGAGTCCCTAATCTTTCTTAGAGAGTATCTATGTTGTTACACAAACAACCCATCGCGTCGCGAAGACTATGCTATTCACTCCGATGGTCGAGGGAAAACTGGCCAACTGCCTCGCCCTCAGTGGATATTCTTGAACCTTTTGACAGCTTTGACCAATCTTGCGAACCGAGGAACAGAAGTATCACGACCTTCCCGTCGACTTCTTGACACATGGAAACGAATCTCGGATTTATAAATCCCAGATGTGAAGATACGAATCTCGGATTTATAAATCCTACATGTGAAGATATGAATCTGGGATTCATTGATCTGAGAATCGACGGTGTCGATTCTCGAAGACCCCCGGCGGACCTTCTCGAATCCGACCACTCACGATGCGACTTCGCACGCGTTGCTCGGCCAACGACCCGACCGCCCCAACTTTGCTTCATTCGTAACTTGACACTTGTATGTATTTGTACGATCATGTCGACACTTGTCATCGAAGTACACTTGCTGCTTATGTTAAATTTCTCAAGTGTCCCAAATTCTAAATCGTGATTTGCCTCGCAGCTTGTACCTGTGCACCAACTTTGTTCCGTTCGGCGTAACAGAATACAAGTTCTGGACACATTTGACACTTACTAATTTGTAAAAATTAGCCATTTTCCCATAACCCGGAATTGTGTTTTGTCCCCCACCTCATCCCTGTGAACCACCTGCGTTCCCTGGGTGTAACCGTGGGTACCACGTTAAGTATCCGTAACTAGTGTTCAGAGGTGGGGGGGAATGAGATTCATCGTCCGGAAACTTGGGTATATGGTGTTTCTTTTTCTTCGATTTTCTTCTTCGGCTCCAGCAGCTCCTTGCGATGCTGTAGTCATCGTGGTGGTGCTCAGGGAGTGTTTGTGGCGACGCACAATTGCTCATTGTTGCATTCGGACGAATGCAGACCGGAGTTTACAGCCGTCACAGTCGGCAGAGTAAGAGAGAAGCGAAAACTGACGGTGGGAATGGCAGACGCACCTCCCCAACCACTCCAAGGGTCTGCGCTGGCGTCGTCATTGCCTGGTGAGAAGGCCACAAGCTCCGTGAGATTTGTCGATTTTCCCTATCCCTTGGCTTGCGTGTAAGGGGTTCTCTCGTCTCCCC
>SZWC01019122.1:30124-48683 GCA_023375785.1 Penium margaritaceum | reverse complement strand
GGGGGGGGGGGGGGGGGGGGGGGGGGGGGGGGGTGGGGGGATGGTTAGAGGCATTCAAGGAGGTGTCATGGGAGACGACCAGGTAGGGACAAGTCAAGCCAGTGAACCAGCGAGCTGAATCCACCCGTCTTAAGCTTGCCTTTGAACAAAGCAGACATGACCAACTCGGCTGACAGGGAGAGGAACTCACTGTATGGCCGATTGCAACGCCACGTCAGCCTTTGCTCCGCTGGCGCTTGCGAGGTTTGCTTGGTCGTCGACGGCGGCCCTGATGTCCTCCAGCGCACCCAGCACGTCGTTCAGCTTCCCCTCCAGCACCACCGTCAGCCGCTCCACCGCAGAGCACAGACCCTCCATCGCCTCCGACGTCCGCTCCGCCATCTCCACCGCCTGCAGGGACATTCCGTTTCGCACAACCCATCACAGAGATTTTTGTCTTTGGTTTCGCACAGCAGATCAATCAGATTACTTTTCACTGGATTCCACACTCTGCATCGCACTCGCAAACCGCTGTGCTTGCACGTTTCGCGCATTGACCTGCTGCGCTGTTGGCCGTTCCAAATGTCAAAACTGTGTGGCCAGATGTAACTGACATCCGTCCCAGCGACAGTGCCACCTTGCCAACCCTGCTGTATCCGCTGATCGCCGGCTTCCCTCTCGCCAATGTTCCGCCGGATATCTGATCTACCCGCAAACCTCTGGATGTGTTTGCATATAAGTTGCGGCCTCACGCCACAGCAGGCCACTGGCCTGTCGTCGGCACAGCCTGCGAGGGTTAGTCAGATTGCACTGCCATGTCTCTTCGCTGCGGCACTGCCATGTCTCTTCGCTGCGGCACTGCCATGTCTCTTCGCTGCGGCACTGCCATGTCTCTTCGCTGCGGCACTGCCATGTCTCTTCGCTGCGGCACTGCCATGTCTCTTCGCTGCGGCACTGCCATGTCTCTTCGCTGCGGCACTGCCATGTCTCTTCGCTGCGGCACTGCCATGTCTCTTCGCTGCGGCACTGCCATGCCTCTTTGCTGCGGCACTGCCATGTCTCTTCGCTGTGGCACTGCCATGTCTCTTCGCTGCAGCACTGCCATGTCTCTTCGCTGCGGCACTGCCATGTCTCTTCGCTGCGGCACTGCCATGTCTCTTCGCTGCGGCACTGCCATGTCTCTTCGCTGCGGCACTGCCATGTCTCTTCGCTGCGGCACCGACACATCATTGGCACGCGTCTGAGCGGGTGAGGGTTGCCACCGTAGCAGCAAACATGAGCACTGGTTGTGTGTGCGAACATCAGCACGGCTGCTAGGCCAAGAACTCCACGTTCTACCAGACATCTTGTCCGCAGCCGATGACCGCCGGCAGATGCCTGCATGCAAAAATTCGTGCACGCCTCACAGGCCTAGCGAGGTTGCCAGAAGCGTGAGAGGGGCCCTCAACCAAACTTCTCCTTGAAGCAGGAGCTCGGTCTGTAAGGGACAGGCTTTTGCCCAGAAAATCTGAGTGGGGCGCCTACGTAAGTGCTTGACATAGGACCTTGCGTCACAGGGAGTCTCCTGCCTTCCTAGCAAATCCGCGCGAGACGAAGAGTCGGCCTGAGGATTTCGGGTAGAACCTGTAGACGAAAAGATTATCCTGGCGCGAGCCATGGGCAGGATGGGAGTTTCGAGCAGGACGTGTGGGCAAACGCCTGGGGCGAGGCTTGGGTCCACGACGCCTGAAGTTCATGTAGGGCCATCCACAGAAACTTTGGGGGCGCTTGAGGAACGAAGTAGGAGCCGGAGCCCTGGAAAGTACAGCTCCCCGAGGCTCCTGTAACGCGTTGGCGTGGGGCACATGGCATTCTGCGGCAGGGAGGAACAGCGGAGTGCGACGACGGCGGTGCATGTGACAGAAAAAAAGTGTCTCGCTACAGGTAGCCTTTCTTCGCAAGGCCTACGGTCGCTGGTTGCGGTCGTTGGTTGCGAATGCTGAACCCCACCCGACTCTGCAACGAACCTTGAAGCGATCCACACCAGACTGGACACACATTGCGCTCTCTCACATGGCACTCGCACGGGGGGGAAAGAACGGGGTTCCCCGCCTTTCCTGCCTCCGCCGCCGCCGCCGCCGCAGCGTTAGAGGAACGATAGAATGGAATCCCACACGCACCTTTCCAGCCTCCGCAGCGGCGTGGGAGGCCGTCGACTGCGCCATGTCCGCCTTGGACAGGGCCTCCCTCACCACCCCGCTCTCCACGCCGCTGGGGGGCATTCCCTTCTGGGGCGACGTCTGCGGCGTGCCGGCGAGGCTGGCCAGCGCCATTTGCGGCATGCTGTGGCCCAGGAGGGAGAATTCGTGCGAGAGTTTGCCGAAGGCCGAGCTGATGCGGCGGAAGTCCGGCCCCGGGACAGGGAGCCCGGCGTAGGCGGCGGCAGCGTAAGGGGAGAGGACGGGGGAGGATGGGTAGGGATAGTGCTGCTGCTGCTGCTGTGTGGCGGCGTGGTGATGCTGGTGGTAGACGAGGGGGACAGCGCCGGGTGGGAGGGTGGAGGAAGGTTCCATAGAAGGGGAGGAGCAGGCGGACGGGTGTCCCGACGAGCCCTGCATTGTGGTTTTGAGAACTGTGCTTGTACTTGAAAAAGTCGATGATGGACGAAGAGCGATATTAAACTGGTTGAAGGCCACTAACTGCAGCTTGAGACGTATGAGCTGAAAGACCTGCGTGCGACGACTCTTCGTCCTTGATTTTGCTACCGACGGGATCGGACTGCCGGATGGCGAGACCGTCGGCAGCATGTAGGCATGGAGACATGGAGGCACGGAAGGTCGGAAGATCGTGAGACGATTTCTGACCAGGCGACATCGGCGCACGCCGAGTGGGGTGGGCGGCAGTCAGGCCGCCAATGCAGCGACGACCTCCAATTCGTGCTTGACCGCTGCGTGCGCTCTGACAGATCGGCTTTGCTCCAACAGGCCCGTTTAGTTCAAGAGAACGCAAATCGCACAAATCCTTGCCGATTTCCGAATTCCGCAGAAGAGCACACGTGGACAAGTGAGGGAGGTTGCTGTTGCGTCATCTGCTTTTTTAAGTGAAAGGCGCTGTCGTTTTTTTTTCGTCTCATGAGTCTCCTCCAACAAACGAACCGTTACATTGAAGCACGATCCATATGTCGAGGGCCACCAAGCTCACTTCATACCTGAGAGACGACTTGCAAATAAAGGGCAACCAATGTCGGTTCGCCTAATCGAGGCCCGGTGTAGAACGGCTCTCGGCAAGGGGAAGGCAATACGAATAAAAAGATGACAGAACAGAACCTTCATAGATGATGATCGTCATGGATTCCCTGAAGACATCGAAACCGAAACGCGGCTCGAGGAAGACCATAAGTGCGGCCGTCCCTCAATCCGTACTCGCCTTTTCTGGACAGCGGGTTTTCAGCCTGGACCATCAAAGAAAAAAATGAAAAATAATTATTGATACCATAACCTGGCGCAACCCATCACGTAGGTCACAAACCAGTGGCCAAACTAACTGGCCACGGACGGTTTGAGAAAAGGCAGTGTGCGGTTTACAACTTACCAGCAGTCAGCGCTAAACTAAGCAGATGGGGTGTGAACGATAGCTCTAGACAGATTTTCTGGTTCCGTAGCATTCCGTAGCAACTTTCTGTTATCAGCTCGTGAACCTGTCTTTACACCCACTTAACCCAGCAACATGGCACAAGTTACATACCCACCAAATTTTGGGCCGTAAACATCATCTACCCCTTGCCACATAGAATAAGTCTGATTCCCCCCCAAATCAGAACAATAATTCCCATCCGCCCCCATCGCGTAACAACAAGCTCCATCCGCCCTTACCTCGCAAAAATAAGCCTTGCTCGCCCCTTGTACATGTCAAGTACCAAACTTACACGAGTCCCTAATATTTCCGATTGGGAATTTATTTTATTACAAAAATAGCCCACCGCGTCGCAAGACTTCGACATTCACTCCGACGGACAAAGGCAATTTGGCCAACTACCCTCGCCCTCCAATGAACCTTCGTCAACCTTCTGACAACTTCGACCACACTTGCGAATCTATGAAAAGAGTTTCATGACCTTTCGGTCGACTTCTCGACACACTGAGACGAATATGGACTTATAAAGATGCATCTGGCATCTTCACTGTCGATCATCGAAACCCCCCGACTTCTTGGTAGAGCTTCTCGAATCCGACCACTCACGACACGACTTCACACATGTCGCTCGACAATAAACCCAACAACCCCGACCATACCTCATTCGTAACTCGACACTTAAATACATATGTTCGATCATGTCGACACTTGTCATTGTCATCGATGTCAAAAGCCATCTGCTCCAACAACTCAACGTCGCGATGGAGGCTTTTCGCAACGCAAGCACACGAGAGGCGATGCTCTTCAAGAGAAATTCCTAACTCTCGAGCAAACCCTTCATTCTTCCAGCCCCACCTGAACCGTTTGATCCTGCAAACTCCAAAGGACCGACGGTTCGGACGTGGCTGACGAGTTTAGAGGTGTATTTCACCGCTACTGGGGTCAACGACGAACAAAAAAATGCTTGACCTCGCGGTTGCGCTTTTTGCGTGGCACGGGGATACGTTGGTGGTCAGACCTAAAGACCATCCAACGGCAGAAGGAGACCAGCGGGGCTTCATCAATGGCCATCAGCGCCCGTCTCATATCGCTGACCGTAGGCGTTCTACCCTTTCGAGCAGATCAACCCTCAGTGGCAAGACACGCTGATGCCACGAACCGAGTGGATCAAATTCTCGCGCACGATGCTCGCACGATTCAGGCAGCTGAACGAAAAGTCTGACACATGGTACAAGCTCTAGCGTCTCCGTCAGCAGTCCAGTGTGGAAGAGTACACGCGGAGATTGCGCGAGATCATCACTGGTGCAGACATCGCCCCCGACTAACCATGTTTTCACTATAACAACGGCCGCAAGCAAGACATCCAGAGAGCAATTTCTATCTTCGGCATCCAAAACAACTCGCCGCAGATGATCACAGTAGCACAAAGGATCGACTACGTCGACTACAACGCTTGGATCCAGGAATAATACTTCTGCCGACCTCCCAACCACAATTATCATAGAAATGGAAAAATCCAGTCGGGGGACTCCTCGACTCCGATGGAGGTGGATGCTGTTGACCAAAGTGAAACACACACCTGCTACAACAACAAAAAATTCGAGCACACTGCTCGCAAATTTTGACGCAAACAGTAGGCAAAAAAGAAGGGGAAGCCGCACAAAGATGAGTCGGGAAACGACAAGGGGCAGGAGTGAAAGGCGCTACTCTTTTCTGCGCGGAGCGATCTGCGTCGAACGATCGCCCATGTGAATAGTGTACAACGTCACAGAGGGTTTCTGAGATCGCAACGTTCGACGAGGGGTACGAGGCCAACCAATCGGCGATACTATTAAATGTCTAGCCTCCAGGATGCAAATGTCGTAGAACGGTACCTACACTATTGGATAGAGGAGCTTCTCATAGCTTCGTAAGCAACGACGTGGTTCGCAAGTTGTGTTTGGAGACCGAACCAAGTTTTTTTGAAAGAAAAACCGTCGTCGGGAGATTACAGATACGGAGACTCCAAGAACCGCTATGAATATAGGCGGGAGATCTACGAGATGTACTGGTCTGGAGGTCTTGTCCAATGAGTGATAAAAAAAATCATTCTCGGATGAGATTTCTTGTCCCAACAATCCGTAGGTCGACTGGAATAGCACCAATGTCTATGCGGAAATAAATGATGCCAAGCGATAACTTCCACGAGTGGGACAGAAGACAAAAACAGAGGTGGAAGCAGCAGAGGAACCGGCGATAGCAGAAAAGCGACAACCTGTGGAGCCTATACCGCTCAACGTGGCCAAGTATTGCATATGACGAAGAGCTCGTGCGTGGCTCGTACATCTCAAGCCAATAGAGGAAGCAAAAGTGGTAGCAGCTTACTCACCACTCTCATCAGCCTCATCAGCCTCATCAGCTTGAACAAAGTTTGCAATGGTACCCGAAAAGTTTGCATCACTCATCCAAGAGTTTGCAAGCGTCTTCCCATACGAACTCCTAAGAACCCTGCCTCTTCAACGAGACATCGAGAATTGCATCGACTGAAGCCAGGCAGAGGACCCATAGTTTGAGGGGCCTATCGGACGAGCGATCAAGAAATGACCGTGTTGAAGAAGGATCTCGACAAGATGCTTGGTCAAGGGTTCGTCTGTCCATTCACGTCACCGTACGCTGCACCGGTACTGTTTGCAAAGAAGAAAACTGGTGAGACGCGGATGTGCGTGGACTATCATGCGTTGAACGACGCTACCATTAAGAATCACTACCCTCTTCCCTGTGCCGACAAACTTTTTGACCAACTCCGAGGGGCTCGAATCTGCACTAATATCGACTTGCACAGCAGGTATCACCAGATTTGCGTGACAGACACTGACATCGAGAAGGCAGCGTTCTGAACTTGCTACGTGAATTTCGAGTTCACAGTTTTTCTGATTAAACTTACAAATTCCCCAACGATGTTTGTTGGCGGCAATGAAGAGCATTTTTCGCCGGTACCTCGAAGATTTTGTTGTGGTATACCTTGACATCATTCAGGTGTACAACCGTACCCCGGAGGAGCACAATGGACATCTTCAAAAAGTTCTGGAATTTTTACAAGGAGAGGTATTTTTTGGAAAACGCTCGAAGTGCGACTTTGATTGCCGTTCGATCGATTTTTTGGGTCACGTCATCAACGGCGGACGGATCACCATTGACCCGAAAAAAGCGACAACAGTCGCTGATTGGCTGACGTCGACCAACGTTCGGAACGTTCAAGTTTTCCTCAGCTTTTGCAATTACTACTCGCGTTTAACATGGGATTACACCCGAGTATCAGCACTTCTCCCCGACCTCACTCAAAAAGAAAGTGAGTGGCACTGGGGAGATAGCAAACAAGAAGCGTTCACCACTTTGCGTAATGCTCTGACCTCAGCACCAGCCCTACGATTAGCCGATCCAACGGACGGCGACCACATTACTACAGACGCTTGAGACCGAGCCATTGGCGCGGTACTTCTACAAGACTATGACAACGGCGAGCAAGCGATCGCGTACACCTCTCAAAAACTACGGGGACTGGAACTCAACTACATAGTATACAAGAAAGAAATGATGGTGGTCGTACATGCATTTAAGGCATGGCCGTGTTACCTAGATGTCCGCCGATGCATCATACACATCGACCACCATGCATTGAAATATTTGAAGACGCAGCCGAACCTTAGTTGACGTCAAACCTGATGGATGGAGTTCCTTGAATCCGGGTTTGACTACGATATCGAGTACCGGTCAGGCAAATCTAACCCAGGCAACACACTCAGCCGTCGACCAGATCTAATGGCTGAGGCAGCAATGTTACAGTTACAGCGAGATTCGTATCGCAAGTGGCTGTTCACACGAGGCTACAACCAGCATGGCGGACACAAAATTATGGGACGACGCATCCTATTAGCGACAGCGATTCACTCGCTAGGTGGTTGTTCCCCTGAACGACGAACTTTGTTGTATGCTGCTCGAAGAAATTCCACGATACCGGTCGAAGTGGACACTTTGGAGAGGACAAGACGCTGGAGAAATTAGCAAAAATTTATTTGTGGGACAAGATGCAATTCGATGTGGCCTACTTCTACAAATAATGCGACACGTGTCAGCAGCAAAAATCCCGTTGCACAAGGCCAACGAGACTTCTACAGCCGCTCCCTGTTCCGACGGGCTTTTGGACTGACATCTCCATGGACTTTGTCACAGGATTGCCAGTCACACCCGAGGGATATGACACAATCATCGTGGTTGTCGGCAGGTTTTCCAAAACGTCCCATTTTATCCCGACAACAACCACCGTCACTGCCGAAGGAGCATTGCGGTTGTCTCTAAACAACATCGCACGTCTACACGACGTATCGAGAACCATCACGAGCAACAGAGACGGTCAATTCACCAACCATTTTTGGCGTGAGCTGATGACTCGCTACGATAGCAGAAACGACGAATGGCTAGCTCATATATACAAGGGGGGATTCCTTTGTACCCACCATTTGGAAAAGTTTTACGCATGTTTCCCATGGTTGAGAACTTGATTTACGTATCGTCCAGTCGTGGGAGAAGAAGACTAATATGCTCACTTTTTGGCAGGTCCCTTCCATTTTCCCCACACTTTTTACCTGGTGCACTCTATGTTTAAAGTGAAAAAAAGGGAGTACACTTTACCCACTAGTTATGAGGTGACTCCGATACCCACTTTGGACATCCGCTCGTCACTAAACGTGACGAGCGGATGTCCAAGGCTGGTGCTCCTAAACATCGTGAATCCTATAGAACGGGACCCACACCGTCCCTGTCACAAGTGACATTGGCTTTTGATGAATTTTAATTTTACTTTTTGAAAATTACTTATATTTCTTCATTTACAAATCGTTCCAC
Organism: Penium margaritaceum; assembly: GCA_023375785.1. NCBI lineage: Eukaryota > Viridiplantae > Streptophyta > Zygnematophyceae > Desmidiales > Peniaceae > Penium > Penium margaritaceum. Next base: position 40,211 of record SZWC01019122.1, on the reverse strand, counting down.
CATGCCCATAAAAAACCACCATCGGCTGTCCGATGACAATCGATCACCTCATAACACACGTCATTGTTGAGAGACTATTCTATTTGAGAAAGATAGACAACACGATCTTTATTCACCATATAAATCTAACGGTTGAAGTTTGTCATAACCCCCGATGGAAACATTGATGTTTTTTTCTCCGAATCTGTGTAAAGCTCTCGAGACAAAAAGATGGGTGCGAGCTCGTCGCCCTAGCTTCTTTCGTTCCATATCTCGTGCAATACGAGACATGGAACTAAGGAGAAACCTTGCTTCGGAAGTGTGAAAGACAGAACCCTGCAAGCAAAACAAGTCTCCATTCCATGAACGTCTATCGCACTATGCATCGCACGCCGGAAGAACGGAAGCAAGATCGATGAGGTCGTCCGCATATATTTTTTCAAAAGATGTGAAAACCGTGCCAGTTAAGTCGACTGAACAATCAAGAAAACCCTCGAGCTGTTAGATGGTACGATCCTACGAACCACGACTAGGGAAGTTCACAAAGAGATAGATGTCTGTGTCATTTATATGTGCAATACTTATGTACGAGTCATGTTCTTTATTATTTCTATGGAGAGCTACTAAATTCTTGTATGTACGATATGTTTTGTGATTAATCGACGTATGTTAAGGTTGACGAACTTCCATCGGATAGGACAATCTAATGTCTCAAGTATTAGCAGAGAAAGGTGTCTTTCGAGCGAAGTCGTTACAACGATAAAAAACAGGACCTTGCTAAATGCTAGTTGTCGACACTTGAAAAAAAGGGGCCGACGTCGTTGGCCTCGCTTCCGTCGTTCCAACATGCGATGTTGCGTGCAACCTGCAGTTTTTGTTTTGCTTACTGTGCAAAAAAATGAGTGGACCACCACTCGACCATACTCGAGCACGGCTGTCCATGTCGGCAAGCGAACCCCAACCGCTGAATGCAAGAACGAGCTGAACGATGCAAAATAGCCACGTTCTGGAGACGACATCGGACAAAAACTTCGAAATAAGCACCACAGCCAAAATTGGCTACGAAACATGACCATATTGCTCAATATTTTGGCAAAAATATGGAAACATTACATTTGTACTGATGTATTCGCCGTTGCAACCCATGTACATTATAAGAAAGCAGAGTGTGTTGAATCCGTAGTATCCTACAATATAATTTCTTTCATATCCACCGCTCCAAGAACATGCATATAATGCTGGAATTCTAGTCATGATTTTTCAGAAATGGGTACTTTAGTCACGGTTAGTCGGTATTCGCGTTTTGTGGACGATGCGGTTACCAATTAAAACGAGTGAGTAGTCTGGTCGTTTTCTATACAGAGTGTGTATTCAGGAAGCACGAGACTCAGAAGGTGGGTATAAGGGAATTAATCCGTGTATACAATGACAATAATGAAAATGAGGCATTGGTGCTCGAGGTGAGCGATGTACGCGAGGTCATGTCGTGAGTGGTCGCATCAAGGAGCTCCACAGAGAAGTCAGGGTGTTTTGAGAACATCAAGGTACAGTTTTAGAAATGTCTAGCACTGTCGAGAAGTCGACCGAACAATATCAAAACGTGAATAGATTTCAAGAGACATTTCTCTACCATTTTAAAAATCGGACGAAGGTGTCAAAATATTCGGAACTGGAACACTAGAGGTAAGGGCACATAGCCAAGATGCCCTCAATCGAATGGCGTAAAAAATTTTTAACTCGACGTGCGGTGGGCCATGAATGTCAAGACAAAAATACTCACTTGTGGAGTCTAGAGACTCGTGGAAGTCAAGGACGTAAAACTGTGGTTGCGGGGCCGAGCAAGTTCCCTTTCAACGCATAGGGATTCTGGGACTCCCCATGCAACGGAAACCACCCCCCATTAAACTCAAACCCCTCTTTTTAAGGATTTAGTGTTTGTTGGGCCAAAAAAAAGATTCATAAGCATGTCGATGATGCATGCTATGCTTTTTTGACATGCTGCCTTTTGAGAAACAAGAGGGATATATTATTATTTTTCTAAACCTTAGACCACCACCTGTGTACTGTTATGCCAAATGGTGTGTAGATGGAGAATAGGTAGAAGTTGCGAGGCTAAACATGATTTAGAAGTTGGAACACTTGAGCAATTTATAATTAGCCATCAATGACAAGTGTCCAAATGAACGAACATATATATAAGTGTCGAGTTACGAATGAGGCATACTCGTGGTTTTCGGGTCAATTGTTGAGCAATGTGTGTGGAGTTGCGTCGTGAGTGGTTGGATTCAAGAAGCTCCGCCGAGGTGGGGGCTTCGAGGATCGACGGTGAAGATGTGAGATGCATCTTTATAGATCCAGATTTGTCTCGGTGCATCGAGAAGTCGATCGAAAGATCGTGACACTTCATTTGTAGATTCGAGAGAGTGGTCAAAGTTGTCAAAAGGTTCAGGAAGGTTCACCTGAGGGCGAGAGCAGTTGGCCAGATCCCCCTCGATCGTCGGAGTGAATATCGAGGTCTTGCGATGCGGTGGGCTCTTTGTGTAATAATATAAATGCCCACTCGGAAAGATTAGGGACTCATTTACGTCTGGTATGTAACACTCCTTCCCCTTTTAGCCGCGATGTCCCGGTGCGAGTCCAGATGTAGCCCAGTGACAACGGTAATAGCCGTCGTTAAGGTGATCGACATCTCGGAGGTTCTTGTAGGTTTCCCAACTGCTATGTGTGGCGTCTTAGCCATGCAACTTAACAAGATACTTTGTTGTTTTACCACATCGTTGATGGTCGATGATGTCCTCGATGATGTACTCTGTGTCCTCATCCACTTGAACGGGAGGAGGGGGAGGGACATCCCTGCCGGGGAAGTTCTCTGTGGGGTCACGATAGTGCTTGAGTCGGCTGATATGGAACACCGGATGAACTTGCATAGTGTCAGGGAGTTTGAGTCGCGCAACCACGGGGATTTTCATATGCTTGATCTCAAACGGACCCAACCATGGTGGTTGAAGCTACTAACAGTCGGCTTCGTGTAGTTTGATGTTTGTTGAGCTGAGAAGGACTTTGTCGCCAATGGTAAAAACGTCGTTGTTGTGATGTCGGTCAGGTGCTCGTTTCATCGTTGTCTGTGTCTTCACGAGGGTCCACCGTGTTTCCTCCTAGATGGTGGAGAATTCTCGACGTTGAACGTCAACCGCGGGAATGTTATTTCGGCTATATTGTCCAGGTGGTGTGGCGAGAAGTTTGGCACACACCACTTTGAACGGGGTATTACCCGTTGCGGTGGAGATCACCGAATTGAATGCGTATTCGGGGGTTGGGAGTTTTTGTGCCCAATCCGTCCGATGGGGTTCGCATAGCGTTTGGAGAAGTTGTTTGAGCGTCTGATTGGTTCGCTCAGTTTGGCCGTCGGTTTGAGGATGAAATGTCATTGAAAGTGATACCGGTGCAACTGGATCAACGACTTGCGTGACCACTCAGACATTGTCGACAAAAACCGTTATGCCTTTTGATCAAATCAATCTGACGCGGCACGAGTCTCTGATTGAACAGGAGAACAGGATGGATTTCGCGCGTGCCACACTCACCCGCTTTGGAAAAATTAACGAGAAGTCTGACACACGGTACCGGCTTCAACGCTTGCATCAACAATCTAGCATGACAGAGTACAAGCAAGGTTTCTAAGAAATCATGACCAATAGTGACCTTGCCCCGATGAACTCTGTTTCTACTACAACAACATCAAACGCGGCATTCTGTGAGCAATCACCACTTTCGGCATTGAATACAATTTTTCGCGAATCATCAAACCAGCCGGTCGCATGAAGTGCCGACTACAACACTTGGATGTAGGAATCCATCGGCTATCGGCCCCAAGGCCACAACTCCTATCATGGCGGAGGGAAGTCATAGTCCATGGAAATCTCGTCTTTGATGGACATTTTTCCATCGATCAACACAATTAACGGCTCTACTTGTTTTTTTTACATGGGAACATTAACCAGCATACATCAACTTGGCTTATCCATTAAGCTTACAACCTATGGAAATGATAGTAACAATCGAGGTTGGTAGATGCTTCATGCTCATTTTAATAGTTACAATGCAAACACTAGATCCTTCCACACCTGTGTATTTACTAGCTTGAGATATTTTCCACTAATATGGTTTTCTAAATATGATTTGGATGGAATATTGTGTAGATTCTTGGCTCTCAAATTCTGGACAAGTATGGATTAGAGAAGGTTGTGAGAGATTTGGTAGCATGGCGAAAACATCGTTGTGTCTTACTGCGGATACCTTAGAGATAGGCACTCTAAGACCACTATGGTGGCCAAGATGGACTGTCGATATCCATAAGTATTGCATGACTTGTGATCCATGCCTTTAGAACAAGGTTACTAACAAAAAAACTTGCTAGAATCTTCCAACATCCTCCTATCCATGGGACCTCATGGGAGTGTGTCACCATGGAATGTATCAGTTTTCTTGGCCACAGTCTAATACTAGTGGTTGTGGATCTTCTAACAAAGATGAAACATTTCATTCTCACAACTAGTAATTTGAACAGAGAGGAGACAGCTTGTCTCCACTTTGAGGTTATCATGAAGTACCACAACTTTCCGTTGCATGTTATCTCCGATCAAGAAAGAAAATTAGTTAATAAGTCATGGCGAGCAACGTAGGAGAGCGCATGAATTACACTCTATGTTTATGCTCCTCATGTACTTGGGTCCTTCCATGAATGACAAGGACAAATTCCAGGTAGCGGTAGAGTTTACAATGAATAACTTGGTAAACGATTCCCAATATTTTGCACTGTTTGTGTTGAACGATGGTTGGCATCCAGTGATTTCCTCTTTATTGGTGAAGAAGGAGAGCAGTGAGGGATAGGTTTTGTCTGCTCAAGCTTTTGCCGAACATTGAATGTTTGTTACAGGAGGTGATGGATCACATTCAAGTGGCTTGGCAAAAATAAAAGGAATATGTCAACAAAAGATGCCATGAGATCTTGTTTGAGATCAGTAAAAAGGTGCTACTTAGCACCAAGAAACTTTGGTTGAAGTCGCTAGAGACATGAAAAGTTCTACCGAAATAGATTGAGCCATTTCCTATTCTTGCACACAACAATCAATTTGACATCAGTGTCATATTGATTGTTGCTTCCGTCGAGTATAAAGATACATGGCGCTTTTCATTTGAGCATGTTGGCTCCATAAATGTCATAATAAACCGTTCAGCCACATCTGAAAGTTTTTACTGCCAACAACCAATGCGAGGTCCTTCACCTGTTCCATCACCGCAAGCATACACTTTGGGTTTACAAGGAACACGCCACTAAGCCGGCTGTGGACCAGAAAACAATTTGTGAAAGCCTGAATCTCGCTTGCTCACTGGGGTGGTCAAGGAGCATTAGAGCGAGCTGGCACCTTGCATAGTTTGACGTATTATAGGGACACCATCTGAATGTGTAAATAGTGAATGTTATTTCTGCTATGTGGATTGCATTGACAGCAACTATAGGAGTTTGAGGATGGCAAACATGGCTGTCGAGCGGATGCTCCAGACTGAAGGGGGGAGGTTGCTAGTCTTGCTAACCGACAAGCTGTAGCTTAGGTCAAAATAATGTGTACGTGTTCATGTCTAGTTGGTGATCAAAACTACTCATTCCGTTTCACAATGTTGAGGACTCACTATCTTCCGCTCCTGCTTGTTGGAAATGAACCGAGACGGTTCATAATAAGTAGGGAGGAATATAACACGAGGGACATTTTGGTCCTGCCTCCTTGTAAAGTGAGGGGTGGTTGACAACCACCCCTCACCTTAGAGAGGGCTAGCCGGTGGCCAGCCCCTCGCTGGCTGCAAGCCAGCTGGCGGCCGACCGGTTGGATGGCCAGCACCAGGCCAGGCAAACGACCAGCCATCAACAGGCCACGTAGTGGCCGGCGATCGGGCTAGCCGCTCGATTGGCAGCCAGGAGGCTGCGAGGCCTTAAGAGCTGAGGCTGGTGGTCTTGAGCTCTTATCCTTGCGCTCCCCCCTTGTCTCATAAGGCAAGTAAGATGAGGGGAGAGGAAAATCAATAGAGACACAAGAAATAACAGAAAATTTGGCGCACAACTGTTTGACGTGCCTCGCACACGACAATTTTATGTTGACGCATAACAAATAGAACTGACGTTTGTTTGATGCCAAATTCAAGTTGTGAAACCAGAAAAATTGCGTGGACTCAAAAGTTTCCTCCTCAAGGGGACAAGGTAAAATTAGAAATGCGTCTCCAGAGACGTTAAATACTTGAGTCTCCTTGTATGGTTCGTTGAAAAAGATTGTTCCTAGAGTGACACGCAGGGAATAATCACTAAGAATAATTCTAGACGCCATTCTATGAATTCTGATTATGCATTTCATGTAGGAGATGGAGTCACGGCCATTACGTGACACCATGCTCTTGATTGTCTCTAAATTCATTGCGCATAAGTTGGAGGACCTAAGAAGCAGTTTTGGCATGGAAATTGATAAGACAATGTACGAAGTATTACAAAAATCTTGTTGAAATTAATGGAGATCTCTGTATGATGAGACCAATGGAATTTTCAGATTGGGTCTTATACATTAAGAATATTGCCAACCACCACTGGGTTTCCCCTCACATGTTCAACGTGTTCTGTCTAACTCCATGTTTCAGAGCACTTACGCTGATGAAAATTTATGTCCACACAATCAAAATGCAGTAGCAATTACTGCTTGACCATATTCACTGTCATTCTACCTCTTCTCCAATCAAGTTAGAATGAAAACTCATGATACCTGTTGTAGATTATCGTGTGGATAATTGTTTGACAAACTAATCTAGCATGAAAGACATCCATTCATAAGAGTTTGTGAAAGGGAATTTTTACTTTGGATAGCTCCAAATTCTAAAAAAAAATCCATATGACACGGTTAAAGATGTGGTTGTAGGTATGGTTCATCCATGGTTCAATCATTGCATGTAGTTGACAGATGAAAGCTCCTTTTCATAAAATCTCAAGATTGAAAGGACCTGTGACACTGCCGTTAAAGACTCAGTTCAGCAACCATGTTTAACTCCTTCTTTCAAGTTACTTTGGTCTACGTGCTGCATGTATCTGGAGCTCAAGTTGTCATTTATGCAGTTTTTTTCATCCCTCAAATAATTTTCACATTGACCTCTGAACAGCGAGCTCTTGCATTTTCCACAAGAATCAAATTTCACCAATCATCACCAGTGATTGGTGCCTTGGAGAGTCATAAGGAAGAATTTTCAACATAGTTTTATGGATGAATGAGACACAATAACGTCAAGGAAGGTGGAAAGAAAGTAGAAGCATGAAATTATATCTGCCATTTCTATAAATTAAGATCAGAGAATCCATTGGTCTGGCAGGTATGTTTCAAAGGATTACTACATTCCCTTTTCAAGATAATAAGGTAATTCTTCACCTAGTGGGAAGTAATTTAAGGCCATAGAGGTCTTTTAGTTTTTGCTCCAATTTGTTTCACCACAGAAGCCATACTATATCCATGTGGGGACACACTCCTATCTCTCATAACATCTTTCACCTTGCTGTCCAAATCTGACAAACAATGCTTTCCATTGAAGCTCTGATTTATCCTTTAAGTGTAGGACTAGCTTAAATGGAGGGGTCAATATCTCAAGAAGGTATTGAGATATTGACCCCTCCACTAAAGCACTTTAGCATTTGTCCATTTCCTTCCACCTGCCTAGGCAAGTTAAAACCCATACAACATGAAGCATTGCTCATCATGTTACACATTCTACTTGAATGGTAAAAATCCTCCTTTCCTTTTGTGCGTTTCAAGTCAAGTAGTCCAAGTGACGATCCCGAGACATGTGACCTGGTTTGCTGCAACTCGCACTAGTATATTTTCAAGTCTCATGTCTACTACCATCACTATTGCATTTGTGCCTAACGCATCATGATTCAGCATACTGTTGTACAAAAAAGCTTGGTACCATATTTACAGTGAGTACATTGATATAATGAAAGTGGCCATTGCTGAATTTAAAAGCAGTTTTGGTTGGTGACGTTGATTCCTGGTGTGCTCCAGATTATTGTACGCTTTCAGTTCCCAATCAGCATTCGTTTCATCGCAATGTTGGTGTTTCTTCCCAAGTTACTTGGAAGTAGGGGATGATTTCTAGGATCAATTCATCTACCCAAAGGATGTCCGCATGATTCATGTAATGTTGATGTAAAATTACAATCTCTCTATAAGAAACTTTGAAAGCTATTCGCTAAACATATACATCTGGATGGACACATTAGCTTGGTTGTGTATTACTTGTCGTAGATACAATTGGATGTAGTATTTTCTTGCCTTTTTTTTCAATTGGTAGTGAAGTACTCGTCTAGCGCACTTTGCCTCGTCTCAAGCATCAGCCCCACCTACTTTGTGGGGTTGAGGCCAACGTGCAGCTAGAAAAAAATGATACACTTTCTCCCAAGAAAAATATAAAGATATTCCTGAAGTTCCAAACCGTATCAAGATGTGTTTGTATCTGGTAAAGCATGTCTCCAGACATCCATGGATATCACCTTTTAGTGTGGGTGTGGACAGTCATATATCGTGAATGATTGGGTTTGAGTGAGCTTTCAAACAGGAGCATGGCCATAGTTGTTGTTTCCATGCATGAATTTTATGTGCAAAAATTAGGAGAGACAATTGTAATCCCTACAATTTGATGCTTTGATTGTTAACAGCTTGAAAGCATAGGCCAGGTCAAGTGTCCGTATGATTGTGGACAAGAGCCAAGAGGTCACCGCAAGCAGTGGAAACATGTGTGAATTACAATAACCCCAACAATGGATGAACACGCTCATGCACATACAGTCACCAACAAGAACACAACAAGACAGTGACACTTCACACATATCACAACTTGGATGCGTCTATATCTGTTCGTAGACACACGTAACGAGTAGAAATATTGAACTTTCTTCATCCCGGTGTCTTCGTTGGGAAGGAAACCCAATACAAGTCCATGCTCAACCATGAGACTTCAATCTCATGTCACTACACAGTTTCACACACAAAGTGACATTTAATTGGGATATGCTTTATGGGAGCATAAAAGACACAGGTTCAGTGTAATGGAATAAGCAGTCTGGTTGACGCAACCAAGCACAAAATGCGGTACAATCTGATACAACTCACAATTCAAGCACAAAAAGCATACTCTCTCAGCAGTACGAATACCCATAACCAAGTACTCTGCCTCCGTGGATCTATGAACGATGTAACCCTACTTACCGGTGTCTCATGAAACAATAGTTCATAGGAAGACATAGCTTGGGTGGATCCTCCTATCCAGGATACAATCCCTGATCCTGTTAGTGCAGCCCATTGAACACTGCTCTAGGTACTTAGTGAGGAGGTTGATGGAAAAGGTGGCATCCGGCCGGGTCAACGTGACACTGTATAACCATGCTAGGATAACGCAGAGAACAAGTCCAAGATGGATGCCCAGGATGAAACATCCATTATACGTTCATTCGGAGTCCATAAAAAATAGAAGGAAATGGATCCTTTCGGAAGTTTTCATGAATGGTCTACAACTTGAAATTTGTGTGAGTACCAGATGGATGTATGTATCCATGGACTGTTCGCTCCTCACTGAACTTCGGATCTTTTGGTGTCCTTGCATAAGACATTGTGAGCCATTTACACAGGCCATTCTTTGGCTTTGAACTTCCAAGGGGCTCAATATTCACCATCTACTCCTATCCTTGGTCGTTTCGAGCCTCACATTTCCTGCATCCACCTTTTTTTGGTGTTGCCATAATGATATTGTTTCTAGTGATGATCTCGCAAAACCTGGACGCAGATTCTTCCACGGTGGAGTATTGGATCAACTATTCTGGCTTCTAGGGAGCATAGGTTTCAATATTCAAAGTGCTTAAATGAGCCATGAAGGCACATGCAAGTTCGAGTGCAAGTGCCAATTTGAGAGAAAATTCAACTGGGACTGCGGCTGACTGCAAATGCAACTACGACCGCAATTCAAACTGTGACTGTGATAGCAATAGCAGCAGCAATTCTCTCTCTCTCTCTCTCTCTCTCTCTCTCTA
>SZWC01019121.1:15314-30314 GCA_023375785.1 Penium margaritaceum | reverse complement strand
CACACACACACACACACATACGCACACACACACACACACACACACACACACATACGCACACACACACACACACACACACACACACATACGCACACACACACACACACACACACACACACATACGCACACACACACACACACACACACACACACATACGCACACACACACACACACACACACACACACATACGCACACACACACACACACACACACACACACATACGCACACACACACACACACACACACACACACATACGCACACACACACACACACACACACACACACATACGCACACACACACACACACACACACACACACATACGCACACACACACACACACACACACACACACATACGCACACACACACACACACACACACACACACATACGCACACACACACACACACACACACACACACATACGCACACACACACACACACACACACACACACATACGCACACACACACACACACACACACACACACATACGCACACACACACACACACACACACACACACATACGCACACACACACACACACACACACACACACATACGCACACACACACACACACACACACACACACATACGCACACACACACACACACACACACACACACATACGCACACACACACACACACACACACACACACATACGCACACACACACACACACACACACACACACATACGCACACACACACACACACACACACACACACATACGCACACACACACACACACACACACACACACATACGCACACACACACACACACACACACACACACATACGCACACACACACACACACACACACACACACATACGCACACACACACACACACACACACACACACATACGCACACACACACACACACACACACACACACATACGCACACACACACACACACACACACACACACATACGCACACACACACACACACACACACACACACATACGCACACACACACACACACACACACACACACATACGCACACACACACACACACACACACACACACATACGCACACACACACACACACACACACACACACATACGCACACACACACACACACACACACACACACATACGCACACACACACACACACACACACACACACATACGCACACACACACACACACACACACACACACATACGCACACACACACACACACACACACACACACATACGCACACACACACACACACACACACACACACATACGCACACACACACACACACACACACACACACATACGCACACACACACACACACACACACACACACATACGCACACACACACACACACACACACACACACATACGCACACACACACACACACACACACACACACATACGCACACACACACACACACACACACACACACATACGCACACACACACACACACACACACACACACATACGCACACACACACACACACACACACACACACATACGCACACACACACACACACACACACACACACATACGCACACACACACACACACACACACACACACATACGCACACACACACACACACACACACACACACATACGCACACACACACACACACACACACACACACACACACACACACACACACACACACACACACACACACACACACACACACACACACATACACAAAGACATTTTCATACCCTGTCTTATATCAAAATGCAAAACTATGCCAAAATTTGTTTTTAAAGTTGGGTCTAAAGTTTGATGACAATGGTTACTACGTAACCCAAAAACCTGACGGTGTAGTTTTGAAGGGCATAGCGACCCTTCCACCTATTCTGCGAGGGGGTCAGGAGCGCCCTACGTAATGCTTAAAACATCGGACTACACTCCCCGGTGGTTTGCAAAAAGCCCACATTGTCCACTTGCTTCACGATGCTCGATCAGTCGCATACGGCGCTGATTGAGCGAATCAAGGTGGAGGTTGGCAGCCCCCCTCGCGATTTTCGCTCCCACGCAAGAATCACAATCGAGCGAAACACCCGTTTTCGAAATCAAGGGGGAACACACGTTTTGATTTTTTTTTTCCTACCACGTACCCCCCCAGTTTACACATGGAAACCCTACTCAAACCCTACCCCAAATGACATTCAAGGTTTTGGGAAACACAGAACACACCCATATGCATGCATAGTCTCGGACCCCCACACGCAAATCCCTCCTGGGAAGGTGGGTTTGTGAATGTTCAGAATAGTTATCGAGGTCAACATGTCGATGCTACATGGCATGCACCATCGAAGTGCTATCTTTTCTTGCTGTTTGTGTGTGAAATGTCGACATTCTCAATACAACGGATAGGGGAGTCTTATTCTTACACACTCCGGCAAAATCATCTTATTCTTCCGATCGCCGAGTAGGGCAAAAACAAATTCAATTTTTTGTGGCAATCCCTACATGTACACCATTCATTATTAGCAGTATGTGTACTTTGGTGACGTGTATCAGAATTGCTGAGTGCATGTCTACAAATGGTGAAACAATCATGAGGCATATTTGGGGCCTTGAATGATTATGGCGAGCGGCTCGTGTGATGTGAAGTCGTGAGTAGTTGCTTTGAGAAATATTGACAAGAAGTAGGGGATCCTGAGAATATTGAGATGCATCTTTGTAAGGGTGTAGTGCCATGAAGAGGCCAGCAGAAAAGCATTGGAGCATGGATACGTTTTGACTTCTCTGGAAGTTGGTCAAAGTTTATGAAACCTTTGGAACAAGACACCAGAGTTCGTGGCAGTTGGCAAAAATGTCCACTGCCGACCAATGCACGAACCTAGAAGTCGGCGTGTGTCGGGCCACAAATGTGATGAAGTTAAGATCCACCCGCGGAGTTTAGAGACTCGTGTACATCCAGTGTTTTGGCCACCTATCCTGACCTCCAGTGTTCGATCCCACAAGGCTCTGACAGATTCGTCCACATTATAGAATTTTCGATCAAAATACAAGGAACCATATTGACATGTCGATATCATTCTATCAACTTCTTGACGGTGTTATACTCTTATAAAGAAGCGCTCCAATAATATAAAAAAACTCCCAGATTTTGGTGGACTCTCTCAAAGCCACCTCTCATAATGTAATGTCGCACACGTCTCTCACCTTGAGCATCCAAGAATCCAAGTATGCCTTATTCTTGTGTTGTGTTCCAAACACTTGTCATCGCGATAGAATTACTGCTAACTACAAATAATCCTATCGTCCCATTACCTTGAATGATTCTTTGATGAAAAGATTGTACCAGTTCACCATGTACCTTCCGTTCGGCATACCAAAAGTGAGGCTTTGCATGCCCCAATGGCATCTGCATTGCTCATTGAGCCAATAGCAAAGTAGTGGTGGAGGGGTAACCTACGACTTTGGTCCTAGAAAACAACCTCACACAAGTCTTTAGTGCATCCTCGCCATCCACAATCTCACAAACCATGCGAGGACAATGGAGAAATGAGTGAGTACTCCAAGAAAAGAGCAATGGTAGCCTAGCAAGGACTTCGGAGATGGAGGGTTCATAGCAAGCAATTCACAGTACTCTCTATCCGACCTTGGCAGCAGTGGCAGCATGGTTTGTGGGAAATGGGGCTACTATGATGGGTCCGACGGCCAATTCAGTGACAGAGCTCTCGGGCTCGGTGAATCCTTCGCCTCAACCATTGCCTGTCACGACAACACCTGGTATGATGGGAGGAGGCATTGGCCAATAGGTTCACGACAACTCGTACCAGAAGTTGTCGAGGATTGTAAGCATCAATACTTGTTTGCTCCAACAACTCACCGTGGCCACAGATGAGCTAAGGAATATTCGCATGCGGAAAGTAGTGTACTTTGAGAGGAATCATCAACTCTAAAGTGAAAACCAAATCTGGCTAACACTTTCCAAGTCATTTCATACTACCAACAGGAAATGATTGATGTTTCGGATGTGGCTGACGAGTTTGGATGTATACTTTCTTGCTCGTTGACCTAGTGGGCCAACTTTTGTATGGCACACCATCAGGTTGGTGGTCTAATCTAAAGGATGTCCAACAGCAACAAGAGACCAACTGAGCCCAATCAATGGTTCATGTGACTGCCCTCACATTATCAACTATAGGCATTTCGCCGCTCGAGTGAATCAATGTGACATGGTAGAATTCAATGTCTCCACCCAAGTACTCGAACAACATTTTACTCACTGTTATTGCACATTGTACAAAATTGCATGAGAAGTCCAATGCATGGTTCAAGGTTCAATGTCAGTGTCATCGTGGAAAAATACACACGTCATTTGTAAACTTTACAGCCAAGTCTAACATCACCTTGGCCACACTGTGGTTTCACTGTACGAATGATCTCAAGCACGGCATTTGACGAGCCGTTGCAATGTTTGACAACAAGGACACTTCTGGGAATGATTGTAGCTCCAGACCGGATTGACAACATCAACTACAACGATCAGAGGTAAAAATCCAATGGCTTGCGATCCCAAGGCCACAATTCTGATGATGGTGGAGGGAAGTTTCAGCTGACGCACACCTCCACACTGATGGAGATGGTCACCAGTGAACAGCAAGACCAACAATTGTGCTTGAATTGAGGGAAACATAGAAACATCTCATGCAACTGTTGGAAACGACAGCAATAGGCCCAATGGGAGGAAGTCACAAAAAAACATTAGGGAAGTCAGAAAATGGTAGAGGACAATAAAATACATTGATAATCATGTATGGTTGGGGAAATCTATGTAGCCATTCAGATGTATGAATCATCCATCTAAATGGCTCTCAATGCCACACATGAGGGTTCTTGAGATCACAGAATTTGATGAGGGGTAAGAGGACTCCCGATCGGGGATAGTTCAATAGTGCAACTGATCCTCGTACAACTTGGAGAAAAAAACTCGTGCTAATGGATGAAGGAACATCTTTCACTTTTTTAGTAACAGGATAGTTCAGAAGATGGGCCCGCAAACCAAACCACATGTCTTTTATAGAAAATATATTGATACAAGACTAGAAATGCATCAACTTTGTGAACCACCTTTTCTGCAAGGAGGGGAGTTATAAGACATGATATTTTGCAGGACTTCCTGAATGAATAAGCACAAAAGCTTCCTCGGAGAGGATTTTCAGCACCGACACAACCCGTAGGTTGATTGGTCCATCGGAGAAGTTTACGTCAATTACAATGGCAGAAAGTGTCACCTGCCTATGATCGGGTGACTTACGCTGCAATGGAAGTTACAGAAAGCAAAACATGAAGAAGTCGTAGGGGAAGTTACAGCAGTGTTAATTCGGCACACGACGCTGCTATCTTTGGAGGTGGCTACACAGTACCTGTGACACAGAGCTCAAGCGTGGCTATATCACATGGAGCTAAGGGACAAGAATAAGATTGCAACATCAGAAGCAGCAACATAAACAAAGTTATCAGTCTCAACACAAGAGAAGTTTGCGACCGTTTGGACGAGTTCATTTTCATTGTTAAGGAGTTCAAAGGGATTTAGTCAACAAATTATACAAGAGCAAACTTTTTAACGTGGCATTGATTATCAGATAGATTTGAATTGGGCTATCATAGAAATAGTCAAGGGTAGTGAACTGAGTAGGGACCACAACATGATCGAGAAAAGACACAGGTGGATAACATGCTCGACTAAGGTTTTATCAGGTCATCCACGTCACCTTACACAACACTTGTACTTTCTAGAAAAGAACCACAAAGATACATGTGTGCTTGGATTTCATGGCAGATGAATTCTCAGACCATTTTTTACGAGCGAGAATGTTAATCATAATTGACCTACGGAGCCGCTAGCATGAGATCCACGTATCCTACGAGGACATCAACAAGACTGTACTCGACACCAGATACATGCACTGTGAGTTCACAGTTATGTTGTTTAGACTCGCAAACACCCTGGCAATACTGATGGCAATGATGAATAAATTTTTTTGGGTGTATCTCAATGAATTTGTGATCCTTTATCTCAAAAACATTGTGGTGTATAGCCGTAAGCCGGAGGAGAATGGTAGAAATCTCAACAAAATCCTCGATTTTTTGTGAAGAGAGAATATTTGCATGATTATTTCTAAGTGTGACTTTGGTCGCCATTGGATTGAGTTTTGAGGCCACAACATGGATGACGAAAGAATTATAATGGGCCCACAGAAATTGGAGGCAGTCGTTGTTTGGCCGAGGCCCACCAACATTTGGAACACCCAAGTGTTTCTGAGTTTTTACAATGCTACCGTTGACTTGTATATGACTACACTAGAGTATCAATGCCTCTCTTTGATCTCACTCATAAAATAATGGAGTAAAGTTGGGTAGATTGCGAACAAGAAGCATTCAATGTGTTGAGGAACACTTTGACCTCGGTGCCAGATTTATGATTGGAAGATCCGACGGTGGTATACATCATGGAGACCGACGCGTCTGATTGAGAAATTGGAGCCATGCTCCTCCAAGACAACGGCATTGGAAAACAATTGGTTGCGCATATGTTGATAACCTTGTGTGGAACGGAGCTGAAACACACGGTGCACAATAAATAGATGCTAATTGTTGTGCATGTGTTCAAGACGTGGCAGTGGTATTCGGAATGCCGACAATGTGCCGTTCTCACTAATCACCATGCACCAAAAATTTCATGACTGATCAAAACCCAAGCCATAGAAAAACTCAATGGATGGAGTCTCCTGAGATCAATCTTGAGCAGAACTTCGAGTACCATCTTGGAAAAACATATCCAACTAATGCTCCGAGTCGGCGATAAGGTGAGATGGCCGACATAGGAACGTTGCTGTTTGAGCAAGACCTGTACCTTGGGAGGTTGTACACGGGTGTGAAAAAATGAAATCTGGTTTGATGGGTCAGATTGGAGATGAAGATGTATTCGCCAGGTTGTTGTACTCCGTAAAGACAAGATACGATGCATGCTATTGCAGGAGTGCTACACCATCGGTCCCGAGGGACACTCTGGTGAGGAGAAGACGTTGAAGAATGTCGCAAAGTACTACTGGCGGTTCACGATGCAAACCGACATTGCAAACTTCTACAATGCATAATACACGTGTCAACGCCATATGCCAAGAAAAACCAAACCCTCGGGTTTGCTTTAACCATCACAGGTACCCCAAAATCCATGGTGAGACAAATTCAAGGACTTTGACACGGGTGAGCCCGTCACAAAAAAGGGTTTGATGTGATTCTTGTGGTGTTCGACTGGTTCTTGAAGATTTCACACCTCAAAAGGATTTTGACTACAATCATTGCCAAGGGAAGATCATGATTGTTCCTCAACAATGTCATCCATATAGATGGAGCTCCCTCCTCCGTCACAAGTGATAGGGATGAGAAATTCACAATTAGATTGAAGTGGGCTTTAATGAATCGCTACAGCAGTCGGATCTAGTCATGAACAACCTTTCATCCCCAAACTGACAAGTAGAGTTAGGGCAACATCCAATGTTTGAGTAACTTCTCTTAGCATTGTGAAAGCCACATGGCATGAACTAGGCGGCCAAGCTACCGACCACCAAGCTTGTATACAACTACATCAACTACATGACCTTTGCAACCATCAGCAAAATTGCATTCGAAGTGGTTTATGAAAAACTGCTCGTAGCTCTGGCGGGTTTACAAACTTCAAGCATCAGACTGGTTGTAGATATACATATGAGAGTCTTCTGACCCATATGGGACGAGACCCATTAGAATCCTGCGAAGAATAGAGCGGCAATGAAGCGAGTGACCAACAAGGATTGGACGATCACTGTATTCCACGCCTGTGATTGTGTCGTACTCAGCTTGGCAATGTCAGATTGTGAAGATACAATTGTGCCAAGTGGGTGAGGTCGTCCGTGATAAAAAATGACAACACCTATTGTCACAAAGCTCCGCCACCTTTAAAACATGAATTTCTACTTAGTGTTTCATATCAGACAGTTTAAATCATACGGGGACCTGAGCGAGCACTTCCCTGGCAGAGATGTGCCTCCGCCATCACTCGTGGAAGCGGACGAGGGCAATTAGTGCGCGATCAATGATGATCTTGGACACCACCAACAAGGAAACATAACATAGTATACCTTCAAGTGGCAAGGCTACGACATTTTGTGCAGCACATGTGAGCCCTACGACAACCTACGAGACATGTGTCAACGCATACGTGGCTGTTATAACCAGTACCGACCTACGTCTTGTAATGCAATAGACTGTAAATGGCTGAAAGGGGAGGAAATGTTACGTCGTTAACGTACACAAATCCCTAAAACCCCCGCGTGGAAATCTTTATCCTTGCATTTATGGCGCATCGCCGCCAACGTCCACATTATTGCGTCGTCCCACCGAGGGCATTTTGTGCCTTGACCTCCGATGTCTTGTTGTAGAAGATTTGAGCGATTCAAACGCTTTCAAGAACTACATAGTGTTGTGCTTTGTGCCGTTCCTGTACAGTTTACTATGACCACTCGGCCATGTCCATACTCGTGCAGATCCCTGAGGCGGGCGGCCCTGGTGACACCGGCGCGACGACAGGCGGCGGACTACCAGCTTGGAGCTGGCCGACCACTGCACCAGAGCCCCAGATGCCACCGGGACTCTCTGCTGTGTCTTCTACATTTTGCAGGCGTCTTTCGGCAGACTGGCCATGAGGCCTATTTGCATGTTTTTGCATTGTATGCTCACTGTCTGTCAATGGATGCATGCATGTGACCAGTCGTAGCGTCCGTCTTTTGATTCTGAATGTCTAGGTTCAGACGGCGTAGCATTCTGACATGTGTGCGCAGAGTTACGGCCAAAACAGTGGTTTTGGGCCGGTTTTAGGACAACTCTTGGACTGCCGCGTGCGACACCCGCCGTGCGCCGCGGCAGGTATTTATGCCTTGGACCTGTCATTTATCATTTCTCTCTGCATATGCTATATTGAAGCATTCTGACACTTTTCCTTGTGTCTCCTAGCCAAACCCGTGCCGTAGTGTGTATGACCTATGACTGTCGACACCGTCTGATCAGGCACTGACGCCTAGTCAGCGGCTGCGTTGCTAGGAAGCTTCCACGCATTTTCTCTTGGTATCAGAGGAGTGAGACAGTTCTCACTAAGCTGCGCAGCAGAGACGCAACAGAGTAGCAGCAGTGAGAGTCACCGCTGCAGCAGAGTTCCTGAGGCCTGCTGGAGACAGCCGGTCGCCGTCTACGCAGCCCCACCCACCACGTAAGATCGCAGCAGCAGAGGCAGCAGCAATGTTGTGCACCGCCACGCGAGGTGCGTGGCGGCTGCAGTTAGTGCAGCCGCCCCTTTCATAGCCGCAGCAGCATAGCAGCAGCAGCAGAGGCGGCGGCAGCAGCAGCGCAGCAGCAGCGGCCGCAGCAGAAGCGCAGCATCTGCAGCGGCAGCAGCAACGTAGTAGCAGCGGCGACAACAGCAATGCAGCAGCAGCAGCGGCAGCCGCGGCGGCAACAGCAGAGCAACAGCAGCAGTAGCAGTAGCAGCAGCGCGGCAGCGGCAGCAGCGACAGCGCGCGGTGGCGGCAGCGAGCAGTAGCCGCAGCGCGCAACAGCACCAGCAACAGCAGTAGCGCAGCCGCTGCTGCCACCGCTACATCCGCAACTACACAGCTGCTCCTACAGCTGACAGCACAGCTGTAGTAGCACCTGGGCGGAAGCTGCTGCGCAGATTTCGCGCAGCGTCCGCGCGGCCACCGCGGAGCGGCTGCACGCGCGTGCAGATTCGCGAGAAAAAAAAGGGAAGAGGCAATGCTGACGTCAGCACCATACTTAGTCAAATTCTTGGCCGGACAGTCAAAATTTTCCAGAGTTTCAAATCCTCGAGAAATGCTGAAGCTTTTAAAATCCGACAAACATCATCCGTCACCCCATACTAAACGGCGACATGAGCCTGTCCGACAGCAAGGAGAAGGGACAAGGCGATCCCTCCTCCTCCTCGTCTGGAGTACTGAGTCCACGCTCGCAGGCCATTGAGGACCTGCGCAGCCAGCAGAATGGAATGCGTCGTCTCCAGAGAGAGTAGACTGACGCTATCTGCACGCTGACTGAGCTTCTGCACGCTCAGTCCACGGCCCCTCCGCGGATCTCTGAGGGAGCTGCCGGAGTTGCGGTCTCTACCCAGCATTCGGTTCAGGCACCCGTGACAGGCGCTCCACTTGACTCACCACGTGCTGACCTCCTTGATGATGAGCCACTACACGATGAGCCATTCATGCCAGGCATCACAGATGATTCCCAGGAGCACGAGATTTGAGTTCTCCAAGAGCGCCTCCGTCAGCTGCAGACGAGTACCCGATCTCCACCGGTTACCCCGATACGATCATCACCTGACTACCCTGGCGATCACCCTATCCTAGGAGTCTTTCCCATCTCTCGTCCTCCTCAGCCTGTGGTTGCTCTCCCCACGGAGCGGCATCCTAAGGAATTTGAGGCACCGCCTCCACGGTACATCAGCGAGGATGGTTTCAACTGTTGGGAGATCTTGTTTCAGGTGTGGGCTACATCTGAGGGAGCGTGGCCTTACTACCACAGCCCGTACCAGTCTACAGACCCAGCACAAGCACTGACAGCAGCCTGGGCCATGCACGGACTTCTCTACGCCATGCCACGCGAGACTGTCGTCGACTTCCGCCCCTTCCTTGGCGAGGCTGGCACAGGCATCGGCGCCGGTTCCCGTGGAGGCTAGGATCTGGCATTATCCCTGCTGGCCGCAAAGACGCACGCCACTCGTGCGTCACACATTTGTGCTTTCCATTCGCTTCGTCAGGGGCTTGCGGAATCTACAACGGATTACTGGCGACGCGCTATGCGTATCTACATGCGTCTGGGGACCTCAAGAGGCACACAGCTGTGGGCGCTTCGGACGATTATGCTCGGAGTTCGCCTTGAGTACACCGACATCTTCACACAGTACAACGACACTGTCCTCGAGCCTCTCTCAACCACTCTGCAGCTGCTCCCTTGGGCGCATCAGCTTTTCCTCCAGGTGACTTCAGCCCATGAGGCAGCAGTAGCGCATCAGGAGACCTCCCTCGTTGTAGCAGTCGTCGCAATACCACCATCTTCTCTCCTCCAGTCACCCTCATCCACCTCCACCATGACCACCTCATCTTCCTCCTCCTCTTCGACCCCGTCTACAGCCACGCAGACACAAAACGTTGTAGCAGCCGCCCAGGGGAAGACAAAGAACAGGAAGCGTGGATCAGGTCAGCAGCAGCCGTCATCTAATGGTAGCAGTGGTCGTTATGTGCACTGCTACAACTGTGGAGGCGCCCATTGTTACACCGAGTGCTAGCAGCCGCTTGATTGGGCGCGGATCACCCGTGGGCTTCAGGCTGCTCATGCTCTTCGTTCCACGTCCGGCGCATCCCCCGCACCCTCCTCGGGACGTGCGGCGGCCAGGACTGCAGCTGTTCCTGCATCCTCACCGGTGAGCAGCAGCGATCCGGACCCACGCGACCGCACCATCGCCGAGCTTCGTCATCTTCTGGCGCTTCGCTTTCAGGGAGGTGCAAGTGTGTTGTCATCGTCGGGTGGTTCACAGACTATTTGTTCGTCCGTTCCCGTGGCTCGTGATGATGCGTGTGGGGAGCACAGTTAGCATGTGATGATGATGGGCCTGACTGCACTGACTGGATTCATGAGTCTCATCTTCGTGATGTATGTTGTTCCTTCCCACTGTCGGCTCAGCGTCCCTCTGATGTCGAGTGTTCCATTGCTAGTTGTACAGTGACGTCCACCAGTCGTGATTCCAGTGGCACTTGGATCATCGATTCTGGGGCCACCCATCACATGACGTGCCGTCGCAGCGACTTTGTCGTACTTGGTCCTGTCACGACTGTTCGTTCTGTTCGTACAGGCTCTTGTAAGTCCTTGCGAGTCCACGGTGTGGGGGTTGCATACTTTGATGGTCCGTCTGGCCCCTTGTATCTTTTTGACGTGTTGTTTGTGCCTGATCTTGAGCTCAGCCTGCTTTATGTGCGTGCCTGCACTCTGATGGGTCTCTCTGTGGAGAACACCGCTGATTCAACGACTGTGACTGCTACTAACACCCGCATCATTGTCTTACGTGCTTCACTCATAGATGATTTGTATCGTATCGCTCGGCCCTCCTCCCCTTGCTCTCCCTCCTCATCCGGTCGCGTTTTTGTCACTGGTGTTCTATCCTCGGAACACCAGCGGTTACTTCATCGTCGTTTGTGTCACATGGGCTCCGACACTGTGTCGAAGCTCATTCGGACTCAGCATGCTCTTGGTCTTGACGTAGCTTCTTTCGAGAAGCCACCCAAGACCGACTGTCTTTTCTGCGCTCAGGGGAAGATGCACCGGTGCACCTACCCTGACTCGCGTTCCCGAGCGCTTAGGCCTCTCGAGTTGGTCCACTCGGACCTTCTCGGTCCTCTCCCGGTCGAGTCCCTGTCCGAGAGGGGCTGGTATGTTCTGACACTGACTGATGACTTCACCCACATACGATGGGTCTACAGTCTGCGTCAGAAGAGTGACACCGCCCTTGCGGTTCGGCTCTGGCTCGTGATGGCTGAGCGTCAGTCTTGCCACACGCTACATACCTTTTGCTCAGATCGCGGCGGCGAGTTCCTTGGCGAGATGGACTCCTTCTTTGCTGAGCACGGGATTTTTCACCAGGTCTCCGCTCCTGCTACTCCACAGCAGAACGGTGTGTCTGAGCGCTGGAACCACACCATGGAGGATGCGGTTCGCGCCATGCGGTCTGAGTGCGGTCTCCCGGAGTTTTTCGCCTTCGAGGGCTTTGCCTACATAACTTGGGTCTGGATCCGCCTCCCGCATGGTCCACTTCCGCACCATGTTACACCGTACGAGCTCTGGTTTGGCCACCATGCTGACCTTTGTCTCGCTCGCGTCTGGGGATCTTTGGCCTCCGTGTGGTACACCGAGGACCAGCAGGCGTCCAAGGTCTCCTCTCGGGGTCGCTTGTGTGCCTTCATTGGCATCTCCCCGCGGTCGAAGGCCTGGCGTTTTTGGGACCCCACTCGCCGTCGCGTCATTGAGTTTCGTGACGCGCTGTGTTTTTAGTCACTCACGTACCGTAACCTGACTTCGATCACAGCCCTCTCCGCAGCCCATGTCGTTCGTATGAGGGTCCTCGGCGGATGGGGGAGACTTCTACGCCAGCGACCATCCCTCGTCCGGCTGATGTGTCCGCTCGAGCCCCCTCTCGATCTCCAGCCCTTGATGATCCGGCTATCATTGCCGTCGGCCCAGAGATCTCGCCTGTACAGCCCATTTCACACCCCACGGGTACCTCTTCTCTCACGCCTCCTCCTGCACCATCACCTNAGTCACTCACGTACCGTGACCTGACTTCGATCACAGCCCTCTCCGCAGCCCATGTCCCTTCCTGTGAGGGTCCTCGGCGGATGGGGGAGACTTCTACGCCAGCGACCATCCCTCGTCCGGCTGATGTGTCCGCTCGAGCCCCCTCTCGATCTCCAGCCCTTGATGATCCGGCTATCATTGCCGTCGGCCCAGAGATCTCGCCTGTACAGCCCATTTCACACCCCACGGGTACCTCTTCTCTCACGCCTCCTCCTGCACCATTACCTGTGTCTGCCGGCACCCTTGCTCCTCCGTCTGACCCAGTCTCGCCCACTCCCATATCTACGTCGGTTGACACCCCTGCCCCAGTGTCCGGACCAGCCTTGCCTGCTGTCACACCCTACCCCGTGTCTCCCACACACTCATCTCCTCGCTCGGCCTCTCCGGCTGCCTTGTCTCAGCCCTCACCAGCTGTGGTCGTACCTGTTCCTGTGGTCATATCTGTCCCTGAGCCTGAGGTGCGCCCCTCGACCTCCGGTTACTCCCGTGAGCCCAGTGGCCGCCTTCGACCACTAGACTCCGGAGCTCAGCGAGCGTCGAGTCCCGGACCCAGGCGTTCCACTCGCAGCATTGCGAGCGGTGATCCAGGCACAAAGGCCTTAGGCCTGAGTGCCCGCACCGAGCTTTCAGAGGTACATCGAGCGTGCCCTGTAGGGCACGACCTGGTCACTTGCTAGTTCCATATCGCCTGTGACGCAACAGCTGATCTCGTGGCCGTCAGGCCCGACACTGAGGCGTGTCCACTCGCCACGCAGAGTTCCCCCTCTATGGCGCCTGACCCTCGCACATTGAGGGAGGCTCTCTCATTGGAGGATGCCGATCCCTGGCGAGCTGCTTACAAGGATGAGCTTCGCGCTATCCGAGAGCATAGAGTCTATGAGCTTGTCGCCCTTCCCCCTGGGAGGAAGGCAATTCAGGTCAAGTGGGTCTTTCGCAAGAGGGTGAAGCCAGATGGCTCACTGGAACGCTACAAGGCCCGCTTGGTTGTCAAGGGGTACTCTCAGATTGAGGGAGTCGATTACACTGACACCTTTGCCCCTGTTGGCCGCATGACCTCAGCTCGAGCTCTGTTCGGTGTAGTGGCTCAGCATGACTCGGAACTGCACCAGATGGATGTGAACAATGCGTTCCTCCATGGCTCTCTATATGAGGAGATTTACGTGGCTCAGCCACCAGATTTTGAGGAGGGTGACAAGGTCTGGCGCTTGCGCAAGTCCTTGTATGGCCTCAAGCAGTCTCCACGGTGCTGGAACTGGGAGATCACTGGCACTTTGACTCGCACAGGATACGTACAGAGCGAGGCAGACCCCTCGCTCTTCATCCTACCGACACCCGAGCGGTTCACCGCCATTCAGGTCTATGTTGATGACCTCCTCATTGCGTCTCCGTCCCTGGAGGCCGTGAAGGAGGCCAAGGCTGTCCTGCAAACTGCCTACAGGATGAAGGACCTTGGTCCTGCATTGGTGTTTCTCGGTATGGAGATCCTGCGAGATCGCAGACATCGGACACTGTTGCTGCATCAGGCCCGATACGCACGAGTCGTGGGGGAGCGCTTCAGCGATCTCCTTGGTGCAGTGCCATCCGCTTCCACACCTCTTACACCCGATGGACAGGATG
>SZWC01019120.1:8642-16142 GCA_023375785.1 Penium margaritaceum | reverse complement strand
CTATGCTATGCTATGCTATGCTATGCTATGCTATGCTATGCTATGCTATGCTATGCTATGCTATGCTATGCTATGCTATGCTATGCTATGCTATGCTATGCTATGCTATGCTATGCTATGCTATGCTATGCTATGCTATGCTATGCTATGCTATGCTATGCTATGCTATGCTATGCTATGCTATGCTATGCTATGCTATGCTATGCTATGCTATGCTATGCTATGCTATGCTATGCTATGCTATGCTATGCTATGCTATGCTATGCTATGCTATGCTATGCTATGCTATGCTATGCTATGCTATGCTATGCTATGCTATGCTATGCTATGCTATGCTATGCTATGCTATGCTATGCTATGCTATGCTATGCTATGCTATGCTATGCTATGCTATGCTATGCTAGGGTATGTTATCCTATGGTATGGTATGGTATGGTATGGTATGGTCTGGTATGGTATGGTATGGTATGGTATGGTATGGTATGGTATGGTATGGTATGGTATGGTATGGTATGGTATGGTATGGTATGGTATGGTATGGTATGGTATGGTATGGTATGGTATTGTATGTTATGTTACGGTATGGTATGGTATTGTAAACCGGGCGCGGTGTGCTAGCCTCAACCGGATGGTGAAGGCACCAATCGGCGGCAACGGCGACCGACGGGAGGCCGGTGCACACCTTCCCGGGATTGCGGAAGCGTAGGGTCATCTTGGGGGATCACGGGAACACGTGTGGCACAGTGGGAGTAAACTGTACTTGTTATTCAAGTGTCAAAATACAAGACTATATGTACATGATGACACATCCTATGCGACCCGAGGTCGCCGAGCCGTGCGCGGCTCCGTACGGGCCTGGGATGAGGGTTATTAACTTAGCATCACGTAGCTCCTCTTCCCAGTTTTCCAACACACCAAGAATCGCATCATTCCGTGGAGGAACGGCCGAGATATGGCTGTTTCCGTGAACCACGGCAATCTGTCGCTTGCAGCACCACTAGTGGCGGTGACGGCCGCCCGAAGCGCCCTCTATGGCAATAACACATCGGGGCGCCATTCCGAAGCACCCTTGGTCCTCAATGATCCTTGATTCATTGAATAACCGGGCCCCAAGGGGCGCTTTGGCTTTGTTGGGTCTTCCGAGGGTCGAGCCTTGGTCCTTGGGGATGAATTCCCGTCACCTGCTTTCCCCTCGGCCGGTCTAACCTTCGGCCGGACGCAACTTCCTCAATTCTTGATGGATCGACCCCGTTCTTGGGTCAATCTCGCACGGTTTCTCCTGTATATTCCAAATCCATAGTCCGATTATACAGTCAAGCAAGCCTCAAGCCGTGATCAGTGCCGTTGGCACTGTCCGGCTTACACTACCCCCCCCTTTAGGAGCGAGCCGTCCCGGTTCGCTTTTGGTACTCCTGGAGGATGGCATTGCCCCCGCCAACGTTGAAGTTGCAGGCAGGCACCCATGAGTTTTGGGCTGCGTCATAGCCCTTCCACATGACCAGGTACTCCCACCCACGGCCACAACGATGGTGGTCGAGGATGGCCTCCACCTCAAACTCTTGCTCGCCCTCGATCACCACGGGAGGGGGAGGCTCACAACTCCGGCGAGGAAAATGCTCGGCCGGATCATGGTAGAGCTTGAGCTTGGAGATATGGAACACATCGTGGACAGACATGGAAGGCGGAAGAACCAACCCTGCCACGACGGGTGTCCGCATTTCGAGCACCTCGAACGGACCAAGCCACCGGGATTTCAACTTGTCTGACCGGATCTCGTGAAGCTTGACGTGCGTGCTGTTGAGAAGCACACGGTCACCGACCTTGAGCGTTGTGTCTGCACGTCGGCGGTCCGCTTGCACCTTCTGTTACGCTTGCGTCTTTGCCAATGCATGCCGCGTTGCCGCCCAAATCTGTGTGAAGTCACGTGCGGTAGACTCCACCGCGGGCAGGTTGCTTGCGACGTGCAAAGTGAGGGACGTGGCGGGCACTGTCCCGTTCACCACCTCAAATGGCGCCTTGCCGGTGGAGGCGGACGTGGCAGAGTTGTACGCCAGTTCAGCGACCGGCAACCGCTGGTCCCACGCCGTCTCGTCCGGATCACCCACTGTATGCTGGAGCTGCTCCAACGTCTGGTTTGTCTGCTCCGTTTGCCCATCAGTTTGGGGATGAAAACTGGTTGACAACTGCACCTGGCTCCCGTACCGTTCCATGAGTTCGTGCCAGAACTTGCTCGTGAAACGCGGGTCACGGTCGCTCACTGTGGACCGCGGCATGCCATGAAGACGCACCATGTGCTCGAGGAATAGCCGAGCCGCGCCTTCCGCGCTCACCGTATCACGCGTCGCAATGAACTGCGACATCTTGCTGAAGCGATCCACCACCACCAACACCGCATTGTGGCCTGCCGCTTTCCTGGGCAAACCCGTGATGAAAACCATGGAGATGTCCTACCACATCTGCTCGGGGATGGGCAAGGGTTGGAGGAGACGCGGGGTCTTCGTCCTCCGTGCCTTGTGGCGTTGGCACACGTCACAACTCCGGCAGAATTGAGCCACCTCCGACGACATGGTGGGCCACCAAAAGAAGTGAGCCACCGTCTTCAATGTCTTGTCGACAGAGAAGTGACCGCTCGGGCCACTGTCGTGGAACTCCTCCAAAATCAGGTGCCGGAGCGCGGGCACTGCGGGAACCACCACTTGTTGCATGCCGCGCCGTCCCCAATATGGCGCCTCGAAGAAAAATCTCCGAGCGTCGTACTCCCCATGCGC
Organism: Penium margaritaceum; assembly: GCA_023375785.1. NCBI lineage: Eukaryota > Viridiplantae > Streptophyta > Zygnematophyceae > Desmidiales > Peniaceae > Penium > Penium margaritaceum. The sequence continues at coordinate 13,374 of SZWC01019120.1, read as the reverse complement.
CCCGTATCCCTCCGTAAAGAGCTTCACAAGGGAGGCATCCTCGTGGATGGTGAGAGGCGCGATCCGCATCATTAGGTCCGGTCGCCGTGAGAGTGCGTCGGCTGGGTTGATGCGACCCGGCCGGTCCACGATCTCGTAGTCGAAGTGCGACTCGAGGTACTCCACCCAACGCGCTTGCCGCCGGCTCAGGTTCAGCTACGTCTTGAAGTACTTCAACGCGTGGTGGTCGGTGTAAACCGTGCATTTTTGCGCCTCAAGGTAGCACTGCCAGTTCTTGAAGGCTGCGACCACGACGAGCATCTCCTTGTCATGGGTGGCGTACTTCAGCTCCGCCCCGTGCAACTTGCGCGAGAAGTAGGCGACCGGCTATGACCCGTTGCCAAAGTCCTGCAAAAGAATCCCACCAATGGCCAGGTCCGATGCATCCGTCGCCATTTCAAACTCACGGCCGCTATCGGCCAAGTGCAAGGCCGGCGCGGAGGTTAGAGCCCTTTTGAGATTCTTAGAGGCTTCTTGTTTGCTAACTCCCCAACTCCACTCGCGATCCTTACGAGTGAGAGTGGAGAGTGGCACTGACACTCCCGCATAACCAAGGATAAATCTGCGGTAGTAGTTGCAAAAACCAAGGAACACTTGCACATCGTGCACACTACGCAACTTCGGCCACTCTTGCACGGCCGACACCTTGCGCGGGTCCATGGAAATCTGTCCATTGCCAAATATGTGTCCAGGGAATTCAACTTTACCCACCGCAAATTCACACTTAGCGAGTTTTGCAAAAAATTTCTCCTTCCTCAAAATCTCAAGGACATTCTTCACATGCTCCTTATGCTCCTCTGCCGTCCTGCTATACACCAAGATGTCGCCGAGGTACACCACCACGAAGTCATCCAAGTACGGCCTGAAGATGTTGTTCATCGCCACCATGAAGGTGGCCGGTGCATTGGTCAACCCGAAAGGCATCACGAGGAACTCGTAGTGACCATAGCGGGTGCGGAAGGCCGTCTTCTCCACATCATCTTCTACGATGCGGATCTGGTGGTAGCCAGAACGGAGGTCGATCTTTGTGAAGAATCGAGCCGCACGGAGCTGATCAAAGAGCTCGTCGGCTCGTGGGAGCGGGTACCGGTTCTTGATGGTCAACTCGTTCAACGCTCGGTAGTCCACGCACATGCGCATCTCCCCCGTCATTTTCTGCACAAACAAGACAGGTGCAGCGTAAGGAGACGAGGATCCGCGGATGAAGCCCTACTCCGTCATCTCGGTCAGCTGCTTCTTGAGCTCTTGAAGTTGCACGTCGCTCATGCGGTACGTTGCACGAACAGGCGGGCATGCTCCAGGTTTGAGGTCGATGCGATGGTCCACGTCTAGCTTTGGTGGGAGACCCGCCGGGAGGGTGTCGGGGAACACGTCCTTGAACTCCGTACACACCTTCCGAAGCTCCTTGGGCACCGCGACAAACTTGCCTTGGGCCCTCAGCTGCTCACGAGTCGCCCCATGCGCCACAGCAGGCGCCACGTCCTCTGGTTCGTCGAAATCGTCCTCCGCGTCTCGCACGAATGCCAGAAAAATCAACTCCTTTTTTCGAATCGCGCGCTTGAGCTGCACCAAGTTCAGCATCATAGGCGCCGATTCCTTCTTGCGAGGCACCGACTGCTGCGGCGCTTCCTCCTCGCAAGTCTCCTCCTCCGCGGCCTCTTCCTCAGACCACGTAGGCAGGGGATACTCCTTGTCTCCGAGCTTGACTAAGACGGTGCACGCCTCCCAATTGACGACGGGGTTGTACTTGTGGAGGAAGTCACGACCGATGATCACATTGTAATCCTTCATTGGGCACACCCGGTCGTTATGCGAAGCTTCCCCACGCGAATGGAGAGGGGACGGGCCGGGTACCCCACTTCAATCGTGCCGTCCACTTGGTTAGCGGTCCGCTTCTTGCTCGTGAGCGCAACGCCCCACTTCCGAGCACACTCCATGCTCACAAAGCTGTGGCTCGCGCCACAATCCAGCAGACTCCCCCCCTTCCCCTTGCTGCCTTTCACTCGCGCCTCCAAGAGAAATGCGGGCTGCTCCTCCTCATACCCCGTGTCCCATGCCTTGACCTCGGAAACCTCCTTAATTGCCGCAAGGCGTTCGGGTGGGCGGTCAACTGGCGGTTTGGGCTGAGAGGAGCCAGGAGTAACGCCATCTACTCCCGGCTCTCCTCGTTTCCCCGACTCCTTTGTTGCTTTCTCTACTTCCTTTGTGACTTGCTTCCCCTTCCCGTGCCGCTTACCCTTGCCGTCGCCCTTCTTTGGACTCCGAGAGTCACGCGCAATGTGGCCAGGCTTGCCACAGTTGTAGCACTTGCACTGTTGCAACGCACTGATCTCCATGGGTGTGGCGTCATTCTCGGCCCGCTTGCCGTAACCACCACCAACAGAGTTGTGGCTGTTGGCATGATCCTGTTGCACGCGCGAGTCATACCGTCAGCTGCTGCAATAATTGCCGACAGGTCATCGTTAAGGTCGTGCATCACTCTCACAGCACGAGCATCGTTCTTGAGGCCGTTGCTGTAGTGGAAGCACAATTCATGCGAGTCAAAGCCACAGTTGGCGATGATCTCACGAAATCTGCGAGTGTAGTCGGCGACGCTGCCAGTTTGGCAAAGCCGACGCAGCTTGGCATGTGCGTTGTTCCTCACATCACCCACGGTGAAGCGCTTGATGAATGACTCCGTGAACTCCTTCCACGAGGTCGGCCATTTGAGGGTAGGGTCACCACTACTACGGGTTGGAGACGATGGGGTTGAGATTCCGGTTGTGGCCAAAATGCCGGCAACCGTTGCTGCTCCACTGCCGTGTGGATTGCACCGCATCACATCGGCCCACCAATCCAATGATGCCCCTCTCAACAAGGTCACGGCATAGTCGCGGTGCGCCTCGTACCTTGAGGCATCCACGTCGATGGCGGTGAAGTACAATTCCAGTCCGAATATCCAAGCGTGTGGAGCTGGTCCATCCTTCTTTGATGGGTCAAATGGCTCTGGCTTGGGCGCGCTCGGGACGCCCGCCGCAGGTACGTTTGCGGTGGCAACTGCCACTGGTGTTGGTACTGGACGCTTCGCGAGCTCTTGATTGAGGTATACATTTTGCTTCTCCAACACGTCCATCTTGGCCTGCATGTCGGCGAGCAACTTCTGCAACGCTGTGGCTGCTGTTACTTCACCTTGCACGTCAAACGTCGCGGCCATCGAGAACGTGCTGGATGAAGTCATCCTTGCGTCCGGTACAACTTCTTCCTTAACAGGTCCTCCGCTTACCGCCTTGTCACCGGAGTGCGTGGTTGGCCTTGGGCACGGATCCGCCAAGGAGACGAGATGCATGCGGGTCTACGCTGACCAGAAAAGGTTGCCACGTAGAAAGGGGTTGTTTATCCCGATAATTTTTATCCCGATAAGATAAATGCCACGGTAAAATCTGGGGGGGGGATAATTATCTTTATCTTATCCTGCAGGGTCCCAGGATAATTTTTATCTTATCTTTATCGCCAAGATAATTATCTCCCTCCTTGGGGATAATTATCGTAATTTATCGTAATTTTATCGCGGTTTATCGTCTTTTATCGTGATTTATCGTCATTTATCGTGATTTATCATGATTTATCGTGTTTTATCAAAATTTATCGGATTTATTGTGAAATTATCGTGGATTATCGTGATTTATCGTGGATCCGATAATTATCGAATTACATACCCTCCAGGGGAGCCCATTTATCGTTATCTTATCTTTATTTGGATAAATTTTATCGGGATAAATCCGGGGATAATTATCAAAATTATCTAGATAAAAATGGAAAGATAATTATCCCCACCCACCCTACACGTAGATGATTGTGCCCGTGAGCCAAGGGTGGCTCTGATACCAAGTGTAAACCGGGCGCGGTGTGCTAGCCTCAACCGGATGGTGTAGGCACCAACCGGCGGCAAGGGCGACCGATGGGAGGCCCGTGCACACCTTCGCGGGATTGCGGAAGCGTAGGGTCGTCTTGGGGGAGAACGGGAACATGTGCGGCACAGTGGGAGTAAACTCTACTTGTTATTCAAGTGTAACATACAAGACTATATGTACATGATGACACATCCTAGGCGACCCGAGGTCGCCGAGCCGTGCGTGGCTTCGTACGGGCCTGGGGTGAGCTTTATTGCCTTAGCATCGTAGCTCATCTTCCCAGCTTTCCAACGCACCAAGAATCCCATCATTCCGTGGAGGAACGGCCGAGACATGGCCGTTTCCGTGAACCACAGCAATCTGCTGCTGGCAGCACCACTAGCGACGGTGACGGCCACCCGAAGCACCCTCTCTGGCAATAACACATCGGGGCGCCATTCCGAAGCGCCCTTGGTCCTCAATGGTCCTTGATTCATTGACTAACCGGGCCCCAAGGGGCGCTTCGGCCTTGTTGGGTCTTCCGAGGGTCGAGCCTTGGTACTTGGGGATGAATTCCCGTCGCCTGTTTTCCCCTCGGCCGGTCTAACCTTCAGCCGGACGTAACTTCCCCAATTCTTGATGGATCGACCCCGTCTTGGGTCAATCTCGCACGGTTTCTCCTGTAGATTCCAAATCCACAGTCAGATTATACATTCAAGGAAGCCTCAAGCCGTAATCAGTGCCGTTGGCACTGTCCGGCTTACAGGTATGGTATGGTATGGTATGGTATGGTATGGTATGGTATGGTATGGTATGGTATGGTA
>SZWC01019119.1:15290-26142 GCA_023375785.1 Penium margaritaceum | reverse complement strand
ACGTTGGTTCCTTGTTTGCCCGTCCCGAGTCCTCCTGCTCGCTACGGTACACCCGTCCATGTCTGGATGCCTTGGGGAGGTGGCGTCTTGTGCACATGCGCACATGCCGGTGGCGGCGAACGGTGTGTCCATGTGAAATGGGCCGAGAGTCATCTCAGGAGACCGTTGACAGAGGCACCAGGGAGTGAGAACCCTGTTGTCTCTGTTGTATTTCTCAGAATGAGAATCCATGTTTTTCGATTCTGGATGAGAGGGCCAGCCATCCTGGCGAAAGGGTGATCGGCTGGATTTTGATGGAGGGTGAAAACCCTGGAACTTTCAGATGTTCTTGCGACAGAGGTGTTGGCAAGTGTGGAAATCATTTTAGGATCCTTCAGTCCCATGTCGAGGAAAGTCGGGAATGGCGTTTACCGGACGATGTGGAAGGTGGAGTTCAGATTCAACAACCTGTGCACTTGGTAACTCCTATTCCAGTTTGTTCGTCTTGTACAGCGGAATGCTCTTGCGTGATAGCAGAGCACGACTCCATGGAGTGGACTTTATGTCGTTGGCCACGAGTTCGGAGTTTTCAGAAGATCGATGTCATCCATGGTTTGCACCCAAGCCGACCTAACAACTCTGCATACGCGGAAGGGCTTGCACAACTGGCGGCATCCGATGACTTCAAGTTGAGCGCTCCGTCCCCAAAAGAGTGCAATTGCCCCTGCGGACACCAGTGGATCGGGGTGAGTGCGCTAAAGCTTCCATCGTCTTCTGTCTTGGACAATGTGGTGAAGGAATGGCATGCTAAACTCTGACAAACATCTTGTGCAGAAAGCCAAAACGATGAAGTTATATGACAACACAAGAGAAGCCAAAGTCGTAAGTAGCATAGCATGGGTGCACATGTGCTCTTTTTTGCAATGATGATTTACTGATAGGAATACATACTAACAGTAATACAATGTGATGCAGATTGAGGTCGACTATTTCCGGACAAGCAGCTGTGCGTGCACGATTTTCCCTGACGGTCGACAAGTCGGAGTGTTTGTGTACTCCTCCGCATTGGCCTTTACACACAAGACAATGCTTTGGGTTTTGGCGTTGGCATGCAATGGGACAACTCTCACCACAATCCACGCGGCACTAGAATTTTACTCAAGGGCCACCAGGGGTGTTACAGTCATTTGCCGGACCCTTCTCGCTAAAGCAATGCAGGCATTCGTGAGGCTCATTGACGTGGATGGTTTGGGAACATGTTGCAGTCGTTGTGGTGAGGTTCCGGATATGATCGTTTGTGATGGTACAGCCTTAATCAACAGAAATGGTGAAAACGTTGAGAGACCATTGCACACAAATCCCGTTGCTGGACAGACTATTCGGAGTAAGAGAGTTCCTCATAGAATAGTGACCAACCGGCAAGCTAGAGTATGGCTCTGCCGCATTGGTCATCGAAGAAGGCAAAAAGATGTCGTCCTGGAAGTGCATTTGACCATGCTTCTGCAAAGCTTGCGCAGCTGTGGGGCCCCTGATGTTGCTGCTATGGTTAACGATGTGAAGGTGGCAAACGTCGACCCGGGTGTGGAGAACGGCGCAACTGTGAGTTGCTTCCTGGGGTTGTCTTTCTCTTCGTCTTCTGTGTGTCGGATATATTGGTGAGTGAGTACGTGACATGACTTTGTGCAGTTCTATACTACACGAGCGCCGTATGACGATCTAGTTTACTCCCTCAGTGCATGGGGAACCGAACTTTGTTTGTTGCACGGCGAAGGTCTAGACGACCTCCAAGAGCTGCTCATCAACCCCGAAATGATGACTCTGCAACGGTGGCAACGTGTAGTGGACCATATGACTATTGTGGCTAAGGTTGTGGATAGCCACATTGGTCCACTGTTGTTGGAGCACAAGGAGGATATGGATGGATCATGTTGGGTTGAGGCCAGAAACAGATTGCCGCCATCAACAAGAAGAGTTCTATCAACTCTTGTGGCCCGCTATGCGACTTTCTTCATGAACGTGGGTGTTGTGCCGTTCTATTCCTGATTTCATGTTGTTGTGTTTGCCTCCGATGAAGCAAGCAGAATACCTCCGTTTTGCAGGACGTGGAGATTCATGGAGTTCACGGTCCAGAGCTACCAGTTGCAACAGCGTGCTACCCGAGGTGGAGTTTGAAGAAAATGCGGCCCTTGTTCGTAGACTTTGAGCGGGAAGATGGCAAGAGCATCAATGGTCAATATGATGCAAAGTGTGCTGCTGAAAATCCTGATCGCCTCCCCCAACATGCAACAGCGGGCATCTTCACAATTGTCTGCCCTCACCTTGTGATTTATGGATTTCATGTGATGTGTGGAGGTGAATCACCAAGTGATATTTTTACCACACTCATGACAAGGTTCAGCAATGGGGAAAGACCAAAGTACGTTTTTTACGACAATGCCTGCAAACTGTATGCGTATGCTCTACGGCGGCAGCCATCACTCGTTGCGTCCACAAGATTTCTGTGCGACCGCTTTCACTACGGCCACCGAGAGTCTGCTAAACATGAGTGTTCACCAGCATTCAGCCCTGACNCATGCAACAGCGGGTATCTTCACAATTGTCTGCCCTCACCTTGTGATTTATGGATTTCATGTGATATGTGCAAGTGAATCACCAAGTGACATTTTTACCACACTCATGACAAGGTTCAGCAATGGGGAAAGACCAAAGTACGTTTTTTACGACAATGCCTGCAAACTGTATGCGTATGCTCTACGGCGGCAGCCATCACTCGTTGCGTCCACAAGATTTCTGTGCGACCGCTTTCACTACGGCCACCGAGAGTCTGCTAAGCATGATTGTTCACCAGCATTCAGCCCTGACGTGTACACCCATCTCTCAGGTATGCCTCCCGTTAAGCCTGGAGTTTGATGACTCTTTTTTCGTCATACCAACATGGTTCCGTAATCACTTCCTTGTGGCTGTGCAGGAGTGAACACTTCAACCAACGAGCAGGTGAACAGGTTCATACGGCGTTTTTCACTCCAGAGCTACACATACAACATAAAAAACTTCATGGAGATGACCCGGCTCGTGTTTGCATACTGGAACTTGCGGAAGAACAAAAACAAGATTTATGGGTATGTTCCTGACGTGGAGCTCGAAGAAGTGGTCAATGCTCCTTCCAATCCCATTCCTCTCTCTGAGGATGACTACCCAGTTTGGGAGATGGGTGACAACGACGAAGATGATGTTGCCGAGATGCTTGGTAAATTTATGAGATGATAACCCTTTCACTTACGTCTTCAAACATGTCCTCTAGAACTGTAACTGATGGAACACTGACAGTGGACATGCCATTTGTGGACTTTTCCAGCCCCTGAACGCTTGCACATAAAATGCAGGGCATGTGATAGCCAACTAGTGGACTGGCCACAGCAAGAAGGCATAAACCAAATTTGCGACATTCATGTTAAACGAGTTTGTAGAGAACGAAACGATCGGAATCCTACAACGGTGTTAGAACATGAAACACTTCATGGACGTCATCACTGTTCGACGTCTATCTACAAGAACGGTGTCACGTCATAAACGTGGTAGAAACACCAGGTGCTTAACGAGCGTTGTAAGGGTACGACGTTGCGCTGGCAGTACTATAGCCTCATGAACGCGTGAGGACCACCGGGCACATGTTGAGCTCCGTAATGGAACCACGTCTCACTGTGGGAGTAAGCTGTCACGTCCTACAACAGTTGGGAGACGAGGCCTTTAATGAGCTCGTAGGCAGAAGACGTCTCCATTGAGACGACTCAGCCATGTCAGAAATGTTGCTGCAACTTCAGCAACATTGTCACTGTAACGCCGGGGGCTCACTTCAGAAACGACGTTGCGCCACAAGGTACTTGGTGAATTCTTGGCAAAACGTGTCGTCGTGAACGGTGTGGATGCCCAACGCTATTTGTTGTCTTGTTATGAACGATGTAAAACACCAGGCTCCCCAATTACTTTGGAGCTGTCCGACGTTTCCTCGACGACGCCGTGACCTCATGGACGATGCAGCCGTTCTAGGTACTTGGTGAGCTTTCTACAGACACGACGTCTCGATATGAATTTCAGCGCTATAGCATCTGAATTGTTGACTGGTCACATCACTTGAAGATTTTTGTCCATGCTTCATCTACAACAAGACATTAGACACGTGTTGTACGAGCCCAGGTGCATTTCCCATTCAACAGCTGATACAACGGGCCATCATCTGTACGTACTTACTACACGCTCCGTCAATAAGCGTCCCAGCAAGTACATGGAGCTTTTTTTCTTTTGACCAAAGGCAATTACACAACCAATTATTGAACTTCTGTACACAGTTACGCTTCAACTCTTTCAAACTGGTCATATAGCTTGACACACCCTCCCACCAGTCCTTGAAGCTGATGGGGTTTTGGCTTCACTCGAACAGCCTTTTTGTAACCCATCGATCGCCAAAATTCGCTCATACTGTAGAAGCTTGACTTGGCCAAGGCCTCACGGATGAATTCTGCGACTTGACCAATACGTAGCTGGAATTTCTGAGCTTCTTCCACCGCTTGCTCACTGATTCTCCTTGCCCAAAAGAGGTATGATGGAGACGGCAACTTTGTGTCTGCTTCCTTGTTCCACTTCAAACCCCAGAAACGTGGCTCCCACACAAAACCACGCATCCATGTGCCACTAGACCACCTTTTGTCTTCAAAACAACGCCACAGACCCGCAGGGTGGTTGCCAGTCAAGCCTCCTCGCCGCTGCCGCCACAACACCGCCCCATATTGCGCAATTTTGTCCACGAGAATTTCCAACTCCAAAGGCCACACTGATCCGCCTTCAAACCCATAGTAAAGGTATGCATAAAAAGCACTGCTCATCTTCAACGCCATTCCCCCATATGCCGCATACAAGCGGATCTTGAACTCAAGCTGTACTGGGTCCAGGGGACCTTTTTCAAACCATAACTCAGCAGGTCCATCTCTCAGCAAGTTACGCATCGCTTTGCGTCGCAAACTGCATGTACCGATGAAACATAACAAGACCAATTCATGTTCTGTTAACGAGGGTACGTGAACACAAACTTGTACACTGCAAAAGAAATGGATCTTGACTGTGCACTAGTGCTACAGTGCATCAGTGCTACACTGCATTAGTGTTTCCGAGCATTGGTCCTCTAGTGCATCAATGCTACAGTGCATTGGTCGTACAGTGCAAGTTGGGCTCCAGTCCATTAATGTTCCAGTGCATTTCAGAGAGGCAATGTCGTAGAACAACAGAAACGTGTACCATTATCACGTTACAAGCCACCCCTGCTACACAATCATAAAAAACCTACCCACTTACGGTCCAATGCCTTCAACAGGTTCCTCGTTCGGCATTGTTGGTCCACTTCCACTCAAGCGTCGACCTGATAAACAACAAAGGACAAAATACACTACATGCATACTTACTTGAAAACAACACATGAATACGCGATATGAATTGCAGGATTCACTTCATGGACACAAAACACACAACGAAATGTTCGTGTGTCCGTTTGCAGTCACACGCCTTGCATTCGTGTGCAATCCTCATCCTCCCGAATCTCCACCATTTGTGCTTCCATCCTTGCACGAGACTTCAGCTGCCCACCAACGTCCAGATGGTGATCCCGTTCAGATCGCACCTGTTGATACGCTTGCTCCCTTCGAGTTTCCAGCCTCAGATTTTCACGAGTTTCAACTGCCAGCATGTCCATCTTGGCAATTTCAGGACCATCACCAGCATCAGGATCATCTCTCAACACCTGTGCTATACGAGCAGGGGGTCATGATTGACCGCTACATCGCCATTCTTCTCTCAGCCTAGACCGCATGATTGGATCACCAGCAGGAAGCCGCTCCTTTTCTGGTGGAATGGTGAACAGGTTTTCTCCAATCTTTATGACAGTGTTACAGTCACTAGCTGCACCAGCCTTTGCTTGATCTATGATTCCTCTCGCCACAAGTAGCCCAACAGCACGTCCCAGCTCTTCAAATTGCCTTGGATCTCGTCCTGTCAGTACAAGGCACTCCCGGTGGAACTCTTTCGACTTCTCGGACGGAGTCACCAAACTCGGGAATGGTGTTGCTTCGACAGCATCCTCCACAAGTTGGTTCATCGCAGCTGATCCCAGGATATTACGTGGCCAATGCTGTACATGGCCAAAATCAGGACCTGCACCGACAAGCCGTGCTTCCATTTTGGGCACGTCCAACTCACGGTAAGTGAGTCCTTGGCCGACAGCCACAGCATACGCCCTTGCTGCATTCCACTCTGAAAATCGCGAAAACGTGTCTCCATGATCAAACTCAATCAGTTGAAACAAACGTGCCCTATCCAGCGGGGGCATTGCAGCAACTTGCTGCAATGTCGGTCCTTCAGGTGGAGTCTCAAACGGCTCTCTTCGAACAACCAATCGTTCTTCCCTAACAGGACGTGCTTCAGCAATAGCTGCATCGAGCTCCTCTGCATACATCCTGTCTGCCGCAATCTGCAATGCTTGTCTCTCGGCTGCTGTTGAATTTCTACGACCTCCTCTCGCATACCAATCACTCGGGCGAGCTTCATCTGAAAGAGGACGTCTTCCCTCATTCCCGTCGTCTGGGACCTTCTCTTTGCCCTTATCTGTCGCCGTTGCTGTCGGATTCTTAGTACCACCCTCTTCCACAGCTGCAGGAGAGGGAGGACGGGAATTTGACCTGTCTGAATCACGAGAGTCACTCTCACCCGAGTTAACTGACTCCATTTCACACACCCTCTTCTGACACCAGGGGATGAATGCAGGATGCTGTGCTTCACACACCACAAAGCTGCTCTATGACACAAGGACCATCAGAAACAAGACTCGCAATTTAATGTACCTACACAACACTGACAAACAACCTTCTCGCTGACCACATCTCCGGGTTGACGCTCTTCCTAGCTAGGCCTGAGTCATCGCCTACCATGGCTGGTCCAATGGATGGTAGGCCAAGGGACTTAGCTTACAAAGCAAACCGATTGTTGGCTCGGATGGGTACAAAGGATCCAACGGCACCGATGGAAAGGGGAGGAAGGCACGACGCGTTCCTTCACACACCACATAGCTGCTCTATCACACAAGGACCATCAGAGTTGAGACTCGCAATGTGATGTACCTGTTCGCTCATCGCATCTCCGGGTTGACGCTCTTCCGAGCCAGGCCTCATTCATCAGCTACCATGCCTGGTATATGTGAACATGTTTTTCAATACAACCAAAGTTGAAGACGTCAATACACATGGTGTCTCGACGCAAAAGGAAACCCTCTGTATCAATCAACATACATTCTATGTTATCTTCATGTACATTTCATACATGTATACGGTACATGATAATGTACAGTATACCTTTGGGGGGGGGGGGTGGGTGGGCTTCCCATGCGAACAAAGCAACCCAGTCAATAATGTAACTCAACTTGTAGAAAACCATACGCTAACGTTTGACCACTTGCATATAACCTTTGCAGCAAGGTTTTCCTACATGTTTTGGCATTCATGTCCATCCTTTGAAACTAAATGCACCATCAATTGCTCTTCCATATGTACATACAATCAGAAACATTTGATCATAGTTACATTTCAATGACAGCACACCCCATCATTACATCATTTCCCCCCCNCTTTTATGTTACCTTCATGTACATTTCATACATGTATACGGTACATGATAATGTACAGTATACCTTTGGGGGGGGGGGTGGGTGGGCTTCCCATGCGAACAAAGCAACCCAGTCAATAATGTAACTCAACTTGTGGAAAACCATACGCTAACGTTTGACCAGTTGCATACATCCTTTGCAGCAAGGTTTTCCTACATATTTTGGCATTCATGTCCATCCTTTGAAACTAAATGCACCGTCAATTGGTCTTACATATGTACATACAATCAGAAACATTTGATCATTGTTACACTTCAATGACACCACACCCCATCATTACATCATTTCCCCCCCACTTCATCCATGCTTCTTCCTTGTATGTTGGGTTTGCATAGTGAACGTTGTCACATCACGAAGGATGCAACAAAAGGAACGAAAGGAGAAGACATATCGTCGTGAAAGTGCACGAAGTCATGTCATCAATGATGTAGGAGCGCGAGGTTCACTTGATGAACGATGTAGGAGCTCAAGGTCCACATCATGAGCCAAGTTGGATCACGACGTTGGACTAAATGAGCGACGTAGGAGTGCAAGATCCACGTCTTGCACAGTTTTAGGACGTCGTAGGAGTGCTGCTATCAAGTTCTGATCGAAGTATACAGACCTGGTCTTGGAAGCAGACACATAGCGGTGCGACACAACGTTTGAGCAGTGAACGTCGTGACGTCGTGAAGGATGCAGCGGCACAAGGTTCGCAAGGACAAGACGTGTCTTCATAATTGTGCACCTAGTCCCGTCATGACGTGCCGACATTCACATCATGATCGCTGTAGGAGCAGAATGTTCATATTATGAACGAAGGAGGAACATGGGCTTCGACCAATGAGCGATGTAGGATTACTCATTGTCAATGCTTCCAAGCATTTGTCGCAGGACATTCACCTGTCCTGGATGGGGTCCATAGCAGCACGACGTATCGTTTGAATCGTGGTCGTCGTCACGAAGGATGCAGTGGCGAAAGGTTGGCAAGGACGAGACGTTTTAGCATGAATGTGGGCGTGGAAGTGACGTCATGATTGGGTAAGGAGGCCAAGGTCAACAACAACGACGAGGCTGAGGTACAAATCATGAACCAAGAAGATTTGTAGTACAAGGTCACGAATGTGCACGTCGTGGTGACGTTGAGTACATTGTGGGAGCATGCAGTTCCTATCAGACAACGTAGGAACGTTCATTCCATGAACTAATAGGGACATGAGGCCGGACTAATGAACGGTGGAGAACTACAATGTTTACGTCAAGAACATTGTAGGTGTAATGGACATGCAATCAACGTTTCTCAGTTAGAATTCTGATGGATCAAAAGCTTTGTTAAGAACATTTGCGAACTGGTATGAATGCATCATTTTCAATCATGCCTCAGTTGAGGACAACATTCACCTGTCCTAGTCTGCCTCCCACCCCGTCGAAGAGGTCGTCTCTTACAGCGCCAAGCCTACTTTTCCAAGGCCCTTCTCTGACCCCGGGTCAGAACATGAAGGCTCCTCTGCGACTCTTCGCTGCCTTCCTTCGGAAGTCCCTGTCCCGCAATCTTCTTCTTCTTCCTCCCGGCGAAACAGTTGGAAAACTTCAGGAAATTATTTCAAAGAACAAACACACGGAATGATCCGTAATCACGTTTCCTTACCGTATGTCGCTTTGGGTTCTGTACCATTGTTGTATGTCGCTTTGGGTTCTGTACCATCGTTGTCCTCCTCCATCCTTGCAGCCGCAGCCCCCCTTTCAAAAGCACCAGCGGCTTCTTGAATTGAGTCGGTGAGGTTCTGCAGAGACGGTTTTTTTACACTGTCAATATTCATGTCGGTTCATTTGGAAGGCTCGGTGCAATCCGTTGTGCACATACCTTGGTCCCTCGCTTCATCTTTTCCACTGTCTTGATCCATGTCTCTAATTCCACATCATCTGCAAGGGACTTCACATAAGATGTCAAAGATCCCCCACATGGCCACGCAATGTTCACGGTGAAAAACGAAGCATAACGACTTACGTTTCTGCGCCAGCTTCTGTCTCTGTCCCGCAAGGCTCTTCATGTTCCAAATCATTGCCTTCCCCTGGTTGTACCAATTGTCAAACTCTTGCTCAAATTGCTCCGTGAACACTTGTAGGTCTTGAGCCATCGTCATGACGACAGCAACAGGGTCTGGGTCGTGGTTCCCTCCTCCTTCCAAGTTCGTCACTGCAATTTCTCCTGGCAGAATTCCAGCTCCACCCTCATCAGCTCCCTCCGCAGGAGTCGTATGTAAATCACCAATCGTCTCAGGATCTCCGTCCGTGCCGACACCTGTCTGATCTTGTCCACAGTCTAAATTCCCCAATGTATAATCGCAAAACACGTTGAAAGGCGATGGTGCCGGATCAAATCGACCTCCAAGTTGATTCAGAATCTGCAAGACAAATGTTTGTCAGATGTTGCTCCATTTATGAACGGTGATGGTTTGTGAAAGTCAACATGTAACTCACAGAGTTGGTCTCAGAAAAGACGGACCGGTCCGCCTGACCTCCAAAGCCAGAGTTCAGACCTTCGTGACGAGTGGCCTGAAAAAATGTAAAACACAACGATGAAGTAAAAATGGATGAAAAGATTGAAGACCAACAGAGGAATGATCAAGGATGAGGTGACGCATAACTCACCTCTCTCAGATGTCCTTCGGACGGCGCTCCACTTCCAGAAACCCTCAAACACGCCAATCCCGTGACAACTCCACCCACAGCAGACGGTGAAACGGCAGGGCCGGTGACGGCCGAGGCTGTTCCGGCAGCGACGTCAGCAGTAGGGACAGACACAGCAGGGGCTTTAGCAGGGGCGCTAGCACCAGCTTCAGCAGGTGGTTCATTACTCGGTTCACGTTCAGCAGGGACTTGAGCAGGGGCTTCAGCCGGGGCACCAGCAGGGCCTTCAGCACAGGCTTCAGCACGGGCTTCGGCAGCGGGAACAGCAGGGTTCGCAGGAGGTGCAGGAGCAGAAACTTCACCTGCAGCGGGTGCAGGAGGTGCTGCGGGTGCGGGTGCAGGAGGTGCGGCGGCTGCGGGTGCAGGAGGTGCTGTGGGTGCGGGTGCGGGAGGTGCGGCGGCTGCGGGTGCAGGAGGTGCTGTGGGTGCGGGTGCGGGGGCAGGAGGTGCTGTGGGTGTGGGTGCGGGTGCAGGAGGTGCTGCGGGTGCGGGTGCGGGTGC
>SZWC01019118.1:19429-32724 GCA_023375785.1 Penium margaritaceum | reverse complement strand
TTTGTGCAGGATCTCATGAGGTCTCCAAAGGTTTTCCTATGGAGCTTCAGGCTCTCGGCAGAAAATTGGGTCCAAAGTGAGCCCAGTGAATTGCTGCCGAGATTTCCTTGGGCCTCCCCAGTACCATCCGTATCCAGGTAGAAAACAGGAACCGTCCTCTGAGCATCATGAGTGAGGTAGATGGGTCAAACGGAAATGTCGGCAGTGCTGGCAATGCCGGAGGTATCGGTAGCAGGGACAACATTCCTAACGTGACTCCTACCGCTGCCACCATGGCACAGCTGGGACTAGGCCAAAAAGATCTCTCACCACTGCAGCTAGGGACGAGGGATTACCTTGCATGGCGGGACATTTTCTTTTCCTAAACGAAAGAACATGGATTAGAGGTAATGTACATCTGCCCGTCTCTAGTCACAACAATGGACCTCATGCTAATGCGAGTATTCAACGCATCAACACGTGTACTACCCGATCTGCAAGCCTATGTCCTGTGCCACTTTTGCTTTGGTGACAGAGTTGAGGATCCCTCCGATCCACGCAATGGTGTAGCACGGCCGCATGACGCTTGGCATCACCTGTCCATGTGTCAAGAATAGCAGGGCATGGCCCTTATAGTGACGCTCAGAGATCGCCTCCACAAATGTTGGGTTTGGGTGTCTCGTGCTCTATCCTTGAGTAGCTAGATGTGGTGCTTCCCCATCTCGGCGCGTAGTAATAGGATTTCCGGCGTGACCTACTACATTGCCATCCAGTCGCTGAGATAAAGCTCATTGACCTTCCCTCTTTCTTTAAAGAGCTACACAACTACGAAGACATTCTGCAGGGTAGGACACGTGACATGAAAATTGCTCCATGGACAGCATGTGCACACCAGGGCTCCTCTTGCGTTGCTTCTGCAGCGACCCAAAACTCATTTATCTCACTTGGTGGATCCTCTACTAGGGGTTGCGGTTGGTCTAGTAGCAATGGTCGCGGTCGTGGAAGCAGCCACAGGAGTCAGAGGTGCACCTAATGTAACCAGATTGGGCACTTTTCGCGCAGGTGCCCTTCTCTCCAGTGACAGATGATGGAGAAACAGGAGCAGCAGTAGACACAGCAGCAACAGAGGCAAACAAAACAGCAGCAGAGACAGGTACAGCAGTAGCATCGGCCACTACAACAGCTTCCAACAATGCAGTACCTTGGTGGATATGGCCCCCATGGGCTGCACCCCCATCACACTGTAGCAGCAGCCACCTTTGGACTGCCGCATCAGTATCAGCTTCAGTCGCAACCATTGCAGCAGATGCCCTCACCGCCTGGACTCTATGGACTGGGTTTGCACTACGTGCCACCGTTTGCAACGAATCCCGTGCCAGCTCCAGTGTGGGTTCAGTGCGTGTATGACGACATGGCAACCGTGCACACTGCTAACATGCAGGAGGCTACTCCCACCACCTTCCCTCCAGAGACCATTGCAGCCTCCTAGCCAGTTCCGCGCCTTAGGCACACGAACATCACCACATCACACATCTGTTCCTTGCACGAGTGGTTGTTTGATACTACAATGTCACATGACATGTCACCTCATTGTCAGCTGTTTGTGTCTTTGTATGCAACACATGATGTGGAGGGTGTACGGACGGGCTCATGAGAGGTGCTGAGGGTTGAAGGCATTTGGACTGTCACATTGCAAGCCCTGGGAGGGATCATGTGGCTGATTTGGGCTTTGTACGTCCCTCGGCTGAAGATAAACCTGTTTTCAAGGGGGTAGTTGGATCGCCAATTGGACATGTCAACGCTAACGCAAGAAGAAAAATGCATGTTGTTTGATACGCACAGTACACTGCTGGCTGATGGGCCCTTACATGCCAACATGTTGTACCGCCTAACCCTGTTCCCTGCATTGCCCTCCATCATGACCAAAACAAGCCCAAGACACACTGAGCTCATCCACCAAAGACTGGCTCGCATCAACACTGAACTGGTCACCGATCTGTTGAAACACCAACCAACACATGGACTGAGTCCTTTCTCTGTCCTCACAGCCTAAAAGCATCTGTTTTTCTGAACTTTCAAAAAGGAAAGGCGCATCGACAGAGCTTTCCTTTATCTGAGCATGTCGGTGAGGCACCGCTTGAGTTGGTGCATGCCAACTTGACTGGACCCATGCCGGTCCCCTAAGTCCAGTGCGCGTCGCTCTATGTCTTGACACTGAAAGACGACTACAGTCGTTCCCTCTAGGCTTTCATGCTCATAACCAAAGTGGATGCACAACGCAAAACCATGGCATGGATTCCCCTTGTTGAGCAACAGACTGGGTGCTCTCTATGCATCCAGAGACAGGGGTAGAGACTTCATAGGCCCACTCAAAACAGACCTGAAAACTAGAAGCATTTTCCATCAAACTAGTGCACCCTACACACCTCAACAAAATGGGGTGGCCAAGAGATGACACAAAATGTTAGGCGATGCTCTGCGCACCCTACCGGCTGAGTCTGGTCTGACCTTTGGATTTTGGGAGGAAGCTGTCAAGTACATTACCTGGGTATGGAACATGATACCTCCAGGGCCACTATTTAGGACCATCACACCCTGGGGGTGATGGTTCAAGCAGAAGGCAAATTTACGCCCTGCACGGGTGTGGGGCACAATGGCTTGTGTGTGGTTTGCTGACCCATAACGTAGCCACAAGTTGAGTCCACAGGGTAGATGGTTTATCTTCTTCAGAGTCCCTCATACCTCGAAGGCATGGAGGTTTTGGGACCCCGTACAACATGTGTTCATTGAGAGTCGAGAAGCGTCCTTCCTAGAACACATGCCATACAAGACGTTCAAGAGACTGAAGCATGCACCGGTGCTTACAAGAGTCCCAGAACGTCACTTTGAGCATGTCAGTGTACCCATTTTTGTTCCCACCACACAACCAAAGGCTACACCACTGTCCAGAGAGCATAAGGTCACGGGCCAGGTCACACCGGCTAATCTTGCAAGCACCAGTGCAGACTCCTCAGGATTCCCACCTGGCCTAACCCCACCACAAAACAAGCGTGCTCAGCCTGATCCGGTCCATCACTCACAACGGAAAGTGGCTAAGGTGGATTATAGAAAGTCCTACCACACAGCCTTTCCCACGCAGCATGTGGCTATCTACCCAGAGCTTCTCACCGTCGAAGAGACAGGGGGGTGCTCTGACGCAACAGAGTGGGAAAAGGCTATGATCAACGAGCTAAACGCTCTTCTTTAGCATGAAGTCTACCAACGGGTGCCTCTCCTCCCCAGACATAAAGCCATTGACCTAAAGTGGGTGTTCAAAGTCAAAAGAAACGTATAGAACGTGCTTGAGAAGTATAAGGCTCGACTGGTGGCCAAGGGTTTCCACGAGATACCGGGGCAAGACTTCACGGATGCTTATGCCCTAGCGGGCAATGACACGTCAGGTCACGTGCTGATAGGGGTTGCAGCACACGAGGACTGGGAAATGCACAAAATGGATGTCAATAATGTTTTTCTGAATGGAACACAGGAAGAGGAGATTTATGTGAAACAACCACGAGGATCCACGGACGGGACGGATAGATTCTGGCTTCCGCTAAAGGTACCATACGGACTGAAACAGGTGACAAAGTGTTGGAACAAGGAAATGAGCCAAACACCGGAACTTGGAGGGCTTTTCCAAAGTCTTTCTGACCCCTCCCTATTCATCCGCTTGGTGAAAGGCATTCTAGTTGCTCTTCTGGGGTATGTGGATGACTTACTGATTGTTTTTCCATCTCTTCCCCTATTCCAAGGAACAAAAGCACTGCTCACTGTACACTACCTCCTGACTGACCTAGGAGAGGCACAAAACTTCCTAGGCATGACCATCATGTGCAATAGAGCTGCGCGCACACTTACATTACACTAGGGGCGGTTCATAGCACATCTGACAGAACGGTTCTATCACTTTGTGCGACATCTCCTTACACAGCATTCACCAATAAGTCCAGAAATGTACGGAAACCTCCTTGACCCTCACACCACTGACCACGGATTTGACACAAACACGACACTGTAGAGACATATCAGTAGCAGCCTTACATACCTTTCCTCCATCACCCGACCGGATATTGCCTGGTGCAAGCAACACTCTCGCCCAATTCCGCCGGCAACCACGCAGTGCACATCAGAAGGCTTTAGTAGAACTTCTGCATTATGTGTTTGGTGCTGCATCCATGGGCCTTGTCTTCTCCCCAAGCACTGGTCCATTGCTCGATGGGTATTGTGACAGTGATTATGTACGGGAAAGAAATGCATGCAGTCGGGGAAAGGAGTATGTCTTTTGTCTATGGGGCACCAGTTTGTCATGGCGCAGTGTCAAACAGTCATGCGTTACACAAAGTGACTGAAGTAAAATATACGGCCTTCGGAGAAGTTTTGTACGAAGCAAGTTAGCTACAACGGTTGTTGGAGGAGCTGGGCATGATTGGGGGGTTGTGCCACTACATCACATCAGAGCGTGATGTGACAGCTCTGCTGCACGTCACATCACGGAAAACGACGGCGTACTGCACCCACGCACCAAGCTTTGTCTGAGAAGGAATGGAGGCAGGTGTTGTCCAAGTGTGTGAGGTGCCTAGAACTCAGAACTTGCAGATTCTTTCACTAAGGTAATTCCATCCTCCTCCCTTTACTCTCAGCTCCATCTGCTCGGTTGCATGCATGCAACACCCTCGGCCAAGGGGACGTGATAACCCTCTGTATACATGTGTGCGTATGTGACATCTGTTGTGCAGTGCATGAGGATTTGGCGGTCGGTTGTGATGCACGTTGATCAAAGAGACATGCATTCACCAAGCCCATCAAGTGGCGGCGCCAACCTCTTGTCTCACGCACTCCACCGGCCGTCCACTCTTGCCTGTCCCCAGTGGAAAACCTAGCTTTTTCCTTGAGAACCATGTGTCATAGTGTGCTCGTTTTGATGCAAGGCATAGATTAGACCAGGACTTGCATGTTTTGTAGGTCTACTATAGGATTTCTAACATCTAGCCTAGGAAGGCTGACATTGTGAATTTGCCGGTGCCATCGCACTTTTTTGTGGACACAGGGCGAGTTTGCCCTCGCATCCTGTGGGGGGCCGGCGAGCGCCGCTCGCCGGCGGACGGGTGAGACTCGCCTAGCGAGTCTCAGTCGTAACAAGGGGTAACCTTGTTACTCAGGTACTTGTAGCAAAAACGGCTTGTCACCCTAGGGTTTTGGATCTAGCTCCACTGAACCAAATAAAGTGTCACTGGTCTCATTTGATCCACTACTGGCTTGTGCCCACAACGATTGCCTTCGTCTTCCACCTCCAAGCTGGCCATCCTCCTCTACACAACATAAGCAGCAGTAGTAGTAAGCAAGCGGCTGCAACTCTTGGCCACCTTATCAATGTGCAACAAAACATTCGGCTCTTATTGGAGAGGGCATGAGGGGGAAGCTTGGGTGCACACAACATTGTGTGGATGAGAAGCTACTGAATTGCGTGAGGGTGAAAGAAATACGATTCCATGCCACTGCAAAGCAAGTAACGAGCTCGCTCATGAGGGCATGTGAGCCCCACACACCAAGCTTAAACCTCACCTAATAAGAAGTGAACGCGATGGCTGCCAGAGAAATCTGTTAACATTCTCCTTGCAATGGAGGCAAAAAAAGTTGTTGTGTTACCTTCAGCAACACTAGTAAAATCAGAAGCACTTGGTACTTGTTGCAGGAGCACCGCTCGTAGTCTTCAAGGTAGTGAAATCTGTGGGGTCTGGAGCAGTTGTGCTAGTGCTGGCAAGGTGGTTTTGTTCCACACGTGCTTGTAACAGAAGCGTCAGCCTTGACAAAAGTAGGCAATAAAAGTGGTAGGCAGTGTGCACTCTCAGGCAGTAGTAGGCATTACTTGCAGTGGCACTTGCAGCAAGAGAAGCACAGGCATGCCAGTATCTTGCCACCTCTCCTCATCGCAGAAGCAACATAGCTGATAGCCATGACAACAACAGCACAGACACAGCCAGACATTATGATGCAGAAACCTTTGCAGTTGCACTTGGTCACTCTGGCTATAGTGAAGATCTTGGAGCCACGTGATTCTCCTTCGAAGGCTACTGAGAAACTCTGCAGAAAAATTCTACACGTGGACTACAAGGACCAGTTGGAGCGTGAGTGCCAGCTGGAGGCACGACATAGCAACCTAAGCTACAATCCAAAGAAGAATTTGAATGTTATACGTAGTCGTGAGCGCGAAGAGTGGGAGTGGGACTGTCATTTTCCAAGAGCAATGATTCTCTTGTGCACTGCAACACTCCAGCTTGGACCAAGAATCCACGAGAGCAGGGTCCATGGAAAACAGTGGTAAACCCTCTTGTTGCCCTTAGACACCTTCATGATCGTCGGTGCAAATACCTTGCATGTATTGATGCTGCAGCCACCAACCTGACGACAACGTCTTAGTGATATTGCTGCATCCTGCTCTGATTCTCCCTCCCTGCATCTGAGACTAACCCAGTGCATCTAGTCAGTGTTGAAAATGAAGCTTTTTCAAGAGTTGCATCCGTATTTTCTATAGCCATATACACAGTAAGAACAAGACCATAGACTACTGTAGGGCGAGCTGTGATGGCTTACACTACAACGTCAGTGTTGCTAGGCCCAATGGCAGCCGCAGCAGTTAGTATTGCAACTTAGGTGTCCACCGCTGTTGACGCCATTGCATATGGCAATGACACTCCAAATATTCTCCATCAGCCAATTGGATACCTGATCTTGGGATGAGCACCTTCTCCACCACTTCTCCTCTTTCTCCATTTTGTGTACTTTCCATGGTTCTTGTTCTGGATTGGGCCATCTGGAAGGTAGACATCCATCTTCTCAACACCACTCTATTTTTCCACGCCCGTTGGATGGTGCAAACTTTGCCAAAGTTTTCTTGGCATGGTGGTCTATTCGTTTTCATGCCGGTCAATGATGAGCCGCATGATGTGCTCCAAGAAAACTTGTATTGTGCACGCAATACCCACTAAGAGGAACTAACCACTTGGTGTTTTGCTGAAGAATGCCTCTGCCGTTAGAAGGGGAATCAAGATGCCTTTGTCAACCATGTTAATGTTATAGTGTGGCCTTGTCCTCAGTCCATGTTTTTTTCTCGCCCGGTTGTGCCTGCCACAGTTGATGATGCCATCTCCATTGCCTCTATCTATGCCTCTGCATCCTCCATTTGGTAATATGCCATCACACCTACATCCCATTGTACGAGCTCCCGCCACTGGTCCAGCAACTGCTCAAGAGTTAATCACTCAATGTACATATTCCTCTTTATGTGGTGGCCTTTAGTGTGCAGGGAATTCCGTTACAAAGAGTGGAGGTGGCGTACCTTGAAGGCATGCAATCCTCATGCGAGCTATACTCCTCACGGGTGATCGCATCCACCCTCACCAGGTGGTCCATCTCCTTCATCGTCATGGCCTATCAGCACCATCTCATTCTTGGCCTGGAATCTTTTGGGTCTTGCCTTGTATACCCTAGCTGTAACCTGCGACTGTGCACTTGGGTAGGCTGATATCATGTCACTTGCAAAGTGACCTATTCTGGTTGATGTCCAGTTAGCGTGGACCTAATCAAGCTTGTTTTGTGTTCCTGGGCAATTTGGCCCGTGGTTGGATTGGCTCGCGGGTGATCCTTGCTTTCCGGCTGACGAGTGAGGCTTGACTCGCAAACCCTCACCCACTAAAGCTCTATGACTTGATACAAGGACACTTGAATATCTTTTTATATGGCCTCCAGCTACTCCTTGACCTAGGATGCAATATGCTTCACCGGTTTTGTTTTCTTCCATGAGTCACAAAGAGGTCATAGGAGCTCTTCATAGTATAAGGGCCATATTCAAAGCTTGAATGTGGCATATTGAGTTGGCGTTGAGCACAAAACAAGGAGGGTGGCCGGGTGGTGTGCGGAAGTTGATCTGCGAGGTCACCTTGAAAGCAGGCTGCGCAAGGCATTAGGAGTGTCAAAATCCTATCCCTAGGATATGCGCAAAGGATGGAGGTGGCAGAAGGAGAGGGAGTTTTCAAGAGAGAGAAAGGGTAAGGGGAGAAAGCATCCAAGACCCGCTCTTCCAGGTGTGACAGCGGGGTCTCCTGGCCTAAAAATTGGTTGTGTAGGTCTCAGGCGGCCTGAAATATGTCCTAGAGGTCAAGGAGGACAGTTTTCACCGAGCTTCAGGCTCACTGTAGAAATCTTGTCCCAAAGTGGACCTCAAAAGATGCTCCTCAAAGTTTGTTGAGCGACAACAAGTAGATATCAAATACCACACAGTCCCCTTAAGTCCCAACCAATTCAAAAGAATCCATGAATGAAGCGACATCAGTGCTGGAAGGGGTCGGTAGAAAAGCCAGTGCTAGTATCGGAATCGGGAACGACGTTGGCTCCGGCACCGGCACTACCTCCGGTCAAGTGAGATGGGAAGAATTGAGAAGGTTCTCTGTGACGAATATCTGATGTTNAGCGACAACAAGTAGATATCAAATACCACACAGTCCCCTTAAGTCCCAACCAATTCAAAAGAATCCATGAATGAAGCGACATCAGTGCTGGAAGGGGTCGGTAGAAAAGCCAGTGCTAGTATCGGAATCGGGAACGACGTTGGCTCCGGCACCGGCACTACCTCCGGTCAAGTGAGATGGGAAGAATTGAGAAGGTTCTCTGTGACGAATATCTGATGTTTTCGTGCTGGAAGCACGTGAATTTACGTCATAGAATGGTGTTTCCCTTTCATGGATTGTGTAGCACGGCCTAAAAAACAATTACGCAACACTGCTTCTTGACAAAATGGATGCACGGGTGCTCTTCAAAGCATTCAACATGCAAATTTGCACGATCCTGGAGGATCAACAAAATGTTGTTCAACACTTTTTTTGTTCAGACAAAGGGGAGGGTCTCAATTCTAAAATGTGTGGTAGCAGTTGATCACACATAAGGATGAGTAGAGGATGGCGCTTTCATGACCCTCTATGAGAAGCTTCGCAACCTTTGTTAGAGGTCAGGTGCTCCTATTGTTGAGTACTTGGACGCTGTCGTGGACCATCATTGGTGCATCCTTGACCTTGGTGCTTCTTGCAACATCCTAGAGTGGCAGGTCCCGGTTCTCCTTCACTTGGAGGAGCTCTATGAGAAATGAATAACAAGATTGACTTCGAAAGCTGCAAGATGCTAACATTGAGATGAAGATGAAGATGTTTTACAAGGTTAACTATGCAAAGATGAAGGCATAAAATAAGTGCATTCATGCACCAGGGAGTAGGCACCTACCTCTCCTTGCGTAATCATGCCAGCAAAGGAGTGGAGGAGGCAGAGGAGGTCAAGATGGTAGAAAGTGAGGCCATTGGTTGGGGGATGGACAAACATTTGTGCCCAATCACCCCAAATCCAGACACTTGGATAATGCATGTGCAGTACTGAAACATGTGGTGAGGATCCTTCTAGGAAAACGACCTAGACGATTGACAATGTTTCCTAGAGATTACTAGTCAAACCATAGTTAGTTTTATGTACATGACCAAACAAGTTTTCACTGAAATTTCTTGAGGAATACATATCCTAATGTTTTCTTAGATATTCTACAATGTTTTTTTAGAATCACTTCAACGTACACAAATTCACATTGTTACCTATCCTTTTTTTTTTTTTTCAGTTCATGTTCTGTCTGTGGTCATATCATTGATGTTGAATGGTTGTCAATCCTAAAGATGCTTATCACGGAGATATTTCATGGTTATGGAGTATCCCGAAGCTCAAGAAGCAGGTCACAAGGTTGTACATGATGTCTTTGTCATTGCTCGAGCAGTTCCCTCCCCCCCTCATGGAAATCGATATGAATAGCATGAGTTTATTGGTGGGTTTATTTGGTTTTGAGACGATTTCATGCGCATGTATTGAAGGACTTATGTATGTTTTTTATTCATAATACAACCCAATAAACCTGGAGTGTTAAGGGATGAACTCTCATTGGGATGCGGTTCTTTTCTTTGTAAGGTTCCAACAAAGCATAATTCTTGCATACAAGACCTTGACAGCTGTCGGATTACTCCGATTGAGGACCAAAATCAGTGCGGGTAAAATTTTACAAATTTAACACATGTAGTTTTGCCATTGTCTACCTGAGATAGTTATCGATATGCTCAATAGATATTTCTTTGTTGTTGAACGGTGTAACGGATTCCATGGAATCCTTGGCCGACTAGGCCAAAACCGCGGTGCTTGAGGGTCTCCGACCCTCAAGCCATCCCGTCTCACCACCCACAGTCCCTGGTGACCCTGCTTGAGCCATGTGGCTCCTTCGACCGGTCGGCGTGGCACTGCCACGCTACACTCCCCCCCCGCTAGGAGTGAGAGCTGCCTCGGCATCTCCGGTAATCCAGACGTGGGATTCGAGCCCTGGAGCTCTGATACCAATGTAACGGATTCGACAGAATCCTTGGCCGACTAGGCCAAAACCACGGTTCTTGAGGGTCTCCGACCCTCAAGCCATCCTGTCTCACCGCCCACAGTCCCAGGTGACCTCGCTCGAGCCACCTAGCTCCTTCGACCGGTCGGCGTGGCACTGCCACACTACAAACGTGGAGCTCGTCATCCCCCCCCTCTCCCCCGGCTGAAGTCGAAGAGCATTCCACGAGTGTATTAGGTAGTGTATCTGGAGGGGTCCGCATTAATACACGAGTGTGTAAAAACACTTGTATACATTTATAGCGGGTTTGCAATACGCTCTCCAATACACTCCCCCAGTACACTCATGAAGTTTGCATGGAGAAGGGGGGACGTGGACCTCTGATGGGGGGTGATGAGTTTATTCACAAGATACCAATAGATCGGGACGTGGTTATGATTGCTTGTGCGTACTTCATCTTTTTTTTTAACCGTTGGTCCACTACGATTGTGGATCGAGATCGGCTAAACTCGAATGAACAAGAATACAGATGTGTATCTGTTTATTTTTCTACTAGCTACACCTTCAAATACAATCATTAGACACATTTTTCACTTTTGGGGGAGGGGGAGGGGGGGAGGAGCTCGTCATCACCCCTCCTTCCACCATGAAGTCCGAGTGTATGGGGGGTGGGAGGTGAATTGGCTAGTGCATCGGGAGGGTGGGCGAATTAACACTCAAGTGTATGAATACACTTTTACTTGTATGTGTGGACTTACAATACACTCCCCAAGAAAGCTCCCTGATACACTTCCAGTGTTTTGGGGGGTTTTTTTCTGTCATTCGCAACGTACTCATATCACATAATGCTCAAGAGAAGGTCTTCATTTTGTTTATTTTTAGAACCATAGATTCACTATGATCTGCGTCCTTGATCGCTCATAAGATCATTTGCAATGAATGCATGTGTATCCATTGCTTGTTTGACCAGCTACACTTACCGACGCACTCACCATATACACTTTTCACTTTAGAGGAAAGGTTGTCTTCCCCCCTCTTGAAGTCAAGAATGTCTTGCGGGGGTGTATTGGATAGTGTATCTGGAAGAGAATTCTTAACACACAATTGTATACATACAGTTATGTACAATTGCTTTCTGATTTACATTACACTTCCCGATACACTCCCCCAATACACTCACAGTGATTTGGGGAAGGGTCGACAGAGATAAGAAGATACACAAGAGTATACATTTCCGGATCTCCACAATTCACTCCCAAATGCAGTTCCCACATACATTTGACTAGATGGGGGGTGGGAAGACAATCGACTTGAAGTGAATCACGAACACAGCCCTCGGGGAATATAAGAAAAGTTGTTGCATCTCCTATTGTCATACAATGGGTAACATGTGTCTCTCACCACGTTTAGAGACAATGATGCATGACAGATATGTCCCCAAGGTCTTTGGGGACAGACAAGGGCTGGATAAAAAAAACGAGTGCATTCTAAAATAAACATAAGGTAATTGCTTCAATTTCAACAAAACCGATCATATCATCCTTGTAACTTAAATACATTTGTTTAGTGAGAAACTGGTGATGTAATAATTGCACACACATGGGTGAAATTCTAGTAAACTTCTATTGACGATGTTACAGTAGTACTACACAGGGATTATGGAGTGTTCAAAAGTGGGGTGAGCCCCTAGTGTCCATACAACCGTATCGATGAATGCTATGGACAGCCAAAACGCTACTGGAAAGCCCTCCCTGGGGTTTCATCATGACGTGAAATGGACAGCTAGCACATCCGGTAATGACTGAGCCCCTAGTGTCTCTTCCCCATCATTGCCGGCACCTGCACCTTCCGGCATCAATGACTCAGGCTACAACTAGGCCACACCCATCTCCATCCTTTGGGACAGCCACATTTTTTCCATCACAGCCGCAGGTTCCCGTGCACCTGTCAGTGCCAACTCCATTTCCACCGTTGTGTTAGGGGTCCCACTACATGCCCTCCTGCGTCAGTGCATCCGTCCTAGTTTCGATGTGGGAACTGTGAGTATATGCCAAGACGATCGAGTTGTAGTAGCTGATTGCACCCCACTAGGCTCAGGGTGGAGCGCACCCATAGAGCTTCTCGTACCGGAGAAAAGCACCATGCCACAGATTCTACTTCAGATGTTGGGACGCACACAGACATCACCAGAACGCACTCATTGCATATGCATGAGGAGCTACTTGGTGTAACAGAATTTCACAACAATGTTTAATCTCATCATCAGCTGTTGATCATGCTGCATGCCACACAAAGAATTCAGGGAGCGATAACTAGACAGGTGGAAGTGCTGATGGTTCTGAGTGTGGGGACTCTACCTCCCCAGACACTAGGTGGGATATTGTAGCTGATTGGTGTCTTGTTTACATCGTAGCTAAAATTCAACCTGTTAGGGGGGCAGTTGGACCAGCATGCCAATGTGCCTGCACTCATATAGAGGTAGAATCACACGCTCTTTGATGCGTCTTGTGACTTACTAGCTGATGGGCTGTTGCAAATTGACATGTTATACAAATTGACTTTGCTTCCCTCAGAAAAAAAAAACAATAAAAGTCAGAGTGTGATATGCACCAGATAGTGTCATCATGAGACCTTTCGCCTTGGTGTATGCGGACCTGACAGGAGCAATTAGAGTGCCATCATCGCACAATGGTTGACATTATCTCTCTTTTTTTTGTCACATAGTAACCTATTACAATCGGTTCGTGGCCAAAAGATGCTTCAAGAAAATCGTGATTGGTGGATCGGTCGTTTTTCCGCCATATCCACCAATCAGGGCGCAAGAATCAGTTGGACTGTATGCCCCCCCCCCCCCCCCCCCCCCCCCCCCCCC
>SZWC01019117.1:20839-37132 GCA_023375785.1 Penium margaritaceum | reverse complement strand
TTCCTCACCAAGGTGCTCTGCAGTGGGAAATTCAAGGTTGTTGTGCATGTTGTTGGTCTCCAGTCCCTCCGCACCAGTCCCGATTGATGTGTCACCATCTCATCCCATTCTATCACCCTAGTTCTGCCTCTGTGCCCTCTGTTCCAACACAGACGTGGCTCCTTGCTGTTGCTTGTGGTTCGTTATCGCTTGTCTGTGCCCCATGCACAGTTATGGCGTTTGGCGTCTTCGGGCCACGAGGGGGGGGGGTGTTGTTATGTCAATCTTGGTGACCCCTGGACTTGACGCCATTCACATGCAGGCACGCTACAGTGGTCAATGGCTACTTTGATGATCTCAGCTTCATCTTGCACATCCTTATGTGCACACAGGATTTTTCTCGGTGGCGAGTTCTCAAGGGCCACTCTCTCGACAACATCACTTCTCCTCTTTGTTAGCTTAGTTCTGTAGAGCTTGTTCATCTGCTTCCGTTGCTTCTTGCTGTTTGTCATTCGGCCACCCAAGTGAACTTACTGTTACCGGATCTGTCCAGTCGCTGTTTCATAGCTAGCAGATGTTTTCTTGGACTTTCACATAGGCCAGGAGTTGCGCAGTTTGCAGGTACGCTGACTTGGCTCTCTCTCGCTCATTGTTCACACTAATTCTTACGTTTTC
Organism: Penium margaritaceum; assembly: GCA_023375785.1. Taxonomy (NCBI): domain Eukaryota; kingdom Viridiplantae; phylum Streptophyta; class Zygnematophyceae; order Desmidiales; family Peniaceae; genus Penium; species Penium margaritaceum. The sequence goes on along the minus strand of SZWC01019117.1, from coordinate 36,478 downwards.
AAGCATTTATTCGCCATCTCTCCACCTTCTTAAGAACCGTTTGTAACGTTGTATTATATGCAACGTACCTTCTCCCACATATTGTTGCTATAGTTAGTGACGGAGAGTATGAGGGAAGGGCGTGACTCAGCAAGTAGACACCTACAAGACAGTTGACGCCATGGAAAGGGTCGCAAGGAGTCAGCCATTTGAGATAAAACACGGGTGTGAGATGAGCGACGGGATGAGCTAGAGGAGCTCGCTCCCCACGATCGGGTGGGCGGTGAGCCTACCATCGACTGTGGGTTTTCCCCCTTTTCACGTCTCGCACCTGACCCTAGCTGCGTTAAATTCTCACAGATTAAATTCTCCTCGTGTCGGTTAAGAGGGGGTTTCGCCGAATGCTGACGTGTTAGTCACCTACAGAAGATGATGTGTGTGCAGTAAGCCTAGAGGTCCTTGTGTGTACTGGACTGACACACCAACAGTTGCTCAGGGGGTCTCTCCATTGCCTCATAGGGAACATGCCTTTCTCACTTGCCACAAGATTAATTGCTTCTCCTCTTGGAGCACTGAACAACCCTTTCCTCTTCCATCGTAGTGGTAGATGGTCGTAAGGGCAGGGCATTGCCTGCTGTGTCGGTACAGTGGAGGAAGGGGTGATGCACTCGGTGGGAGAGAAAACGGCAGCACTGTATGTCGGTTTTTGCTCTCATTGTGCTCTGTTGTGTCCTCCCGGCTTGTGTACATTGGCATGCAGATGACTGACGGTGAGACTCGACGCTGATGGAGTGTCGTCCGGTGGAGCCGACGCGCGCTGAGGTCTTCTCGCAGTTCGCTCGAGCCTCCTCTCTCCGGCGACGTGTTCAGCTCCATCGGCAGGCCTCCTCGGCGGTCGCGCTGCCAGCGGTCACGGCCATCGCAGTTGCTGTCTGCATGCATCCAGCGCGTCCTATCGCATCTGCATCGTCATGCGCTGCCTAGGGTCCTTGTTGCATGTTGCATGGCCCTGTTCGGCATCATAAACCATCGTAGGCACTACTTGGGTTCAGGCCGCCATAACTCCTCGCTACTATTCTTCTAGCTGATCCTGACCGCACGGCTGCGTTCGCAGCGTCGGTATAATGGTATGGTCCAGTTTTCAGGCAAAATGGACGACGCCCGGGTTTTGGGCTGTCGGCCGTCTGGCAGGCCTCACCGAGAAAACCTGCCAGCCTGAAAATAGTCTGATTGGCTGGTGAACTGAGTAACAAGCTCTACAGAGCTGGGGGGGATGCTAGTTCTTGGAGGGGTCTCCCATTGTGTGTCATTGTTCATTCCTAATCAGTCTTTTCCAGTTTTCAGCTGTTTTCTGGCGCTAACACTGGCGCGCGCACTTCTGAGTAACAAACCCAGAGCTTCCAGACTTAGGCTCTAGAGCTGCAGACTGAGGGGGCAGCAGACTTAAGCAACGAGCGTGGAAGCCCGCACACTGCATCAACAACGCATGCTGCCCCAACCTGCCGCTTAGATTTCCAGCTTGGTATCAGAGCCAGGCAGCAGCAGCAGAAGACTGGCGTACGGGTGCCAGACAACGCCGGCGGATCTCCATACGTGCAAGTGCAGGGGAAATGCTGCCGGATTTTTCCCGGCAGCATTGACCCCCCTAGTGGCGGCGTCAGAATTTTTCCCATGGCCACTGGGCCAGGGGAAATGCTGCCGGATTTATTCCGGCAGCACTGACCCCCACGTTGGACGCGAGAAGGTGAGCGGCCGGCCACGTCATGCGCTTGCTGGCGACGACGCACGCGGCGACGTCCTCTAGGTGTGACTGACAGCAACAGCAGCTTGCAGCAAAACAGAGCAGTAGCTAGCAGCAGCAGCAGCTTGCAGCAGCAGCAGCAGCAAATCCCTACAGTAGCAGCAGCAAGCAAGCAGCAGCAGCAAGCAGCAGTTGCAGCAGCATGCAGTAGCAGCTACAATAGCATGGAGCAGCAGCCGCAGCAACGAGCCACAGCAGCAGCAGCAACTGCCCGCAGCGGCTGTTGCTGCTCGTAGCCCGCAGCGAGGAGCAGCTCGCTGCTACCAGCGAGCAGCAGCCCGCTGCTCGCTGCCAGCGAGCAGCATCTGGCTGCTCGCTGCCAGCGAGCAGCATCCGGCTGCTCGCTGCCAGCGAGCAGTAGCCCGCTGCTCGCTGTCAGCGAGCAGCAGCCCACTGCTCGCTGCCAGCGAGCAGCTGCCCGTTGGGACAGAGAAAACCAAAAAAAAAAGGAAGAGAAAAAAAATCCCCCAACCCCGTAGCATGCAGCAGCAGCCCGCAGCAACAGCGAGCTGTAGCTGTAGCACGCAACAGCTGCAGTAGCGTGCAGCAGTGTGCAGCAGTAGGAGCAGCAGCAGTAGCAGCAGCAGCAAGAGCAGCAGCAACGTGCAGCAGCAGCGGTAGCAATACCAGTAGCAGCAACAGCAGAACTAGCAGCAGCGGCAGCAGCACCAGCAGCAGCGGCAGCAACTACAGCGGCTGCAGCAGCAGCAGCAGCAGCAGCAGCAGCAACGGCAGCAACTACAGCAGCACCAGCAGCAGCAGCAACTACAGCGGCTACAACAGCAACAGCTGCTGGCGTCAGCACCTCTTTGCTGATGTTACTACTGACGTCACTGCTGACGTCACTGCTGACGTCACTGTTGACATCATTAACAAAAAAAACAAGAAACCAAAAGGGGGACAACAGCAGCACTGACACTCAGTAGTATTTGTTGACGGTAGCTATCCGCGGCTGACATCACTGCTGACATCAACAGCATAAAAAAAAAACAAAGGGACATAAGCCCATGGCTGATAGTCCTAGTTAGGAGGGGCCCTCCTCTGTTGGAGGGACCCCTACCTCCCCTTTCTTGCAGCGCCTGCAGCAGGAGCAGCACCAGCCGCAGCAGCACCAGCCGCAACAGCAGCAACCGCCGCCACAGCAGCAGCGGTAGCAGTAGTAGCAGCAGCGGCAGTAGCAGCAACCACACCTACAGTAGCCGTAGTAGCAGCAACAGCAGCAGCAACGGCAGCAGCCGCTGCAGCAGCAGCAGTCGTCGCAGCAGCAGCAGCAGCGACAGCAACAACACCAGCACCAACAGCAGCAGCAGTAGTGGCAGCAGCAGCAGCAACAGTAGTGGCAGCAGCAGCAGCAGCAACAGCAGCAGCAGCAACAGCACTAGCAGCACCAGCAACAGCCGCAACAACTGCCGCTGCCGTAGCTGCAGCAGCAGTAGGAGCCCACAAGTATTGGTTGCGGCAATCCTGACCCCTTCGTTGCTCTTCAGCAGCAGCTCGCCGCCTTGACGTAGCAACTTGAAGCGCTCCAGCCAGTAGCCTCCCAGTCTCCCACTAGTGTGCCACTGTCGTTCGTCCCTCCAGGGCACACCAGTCTAGCCGTGTCTGCTACCTGGCACAACAGCAGACTCAGCGCCAGCGGCAGACAGTGACCTCCGTCCTTGGCCCCACTCTGGGTGCCGACCGCAGGCAGAAGGACTTTGAGATGCAGCCGCCGCTGCTTCAGGCCGGCAAGCAATCCTGGAGCTGGGAGCTCACATTCCGGATCTGGGCGCAAGGGGAGGGGCTGTGGGCATACTACACCCTCCCTTACGACCCCACCCAGGCCGACCAGCTGTATGACGCTGGTCGCGCTGTTCGGGCCCTTGTCCCAGTCGCCCCCCCGGCTTCCCACTTGGCCCTAGAGCCTTTCCACGACGACTTCATCGCTGGCGACACTCCAAACTCTGCAGCCGCCTGGCACGTCCTCACCAGGCCCCATCGCCTGTCCAGCGATGCTCAGCTCAGCCGTCTGCTCCGGGAGTTCAACTCCCTGCACATGGAAGAGACCGAGATAGTCACTACCTACTGGCAGCGGGCAGAGGACATCCTTCGTCGTCTCGGCACATCTGCTCTGCCTCCTCTGTCCGCGCTTCTGACCATCAAGCGCGGCGCCACCAGCGCATACGCAGACGTCTTCGTCCATTACCCCCAGGACGTCCTTTCCACCATGGCGGCCCAGGGCACCCACATGCCCTGGGCGTACGAGCTTTTCCTCGGCATTCAGGAAGCTCGCTAGGAGTCGCAACTCCATCGCATGGAGGCTCTTGCATCCCCTGTCGTCGCCTCCCCTGCCGTTGCCTCCGTGGCCATTGCCTCCCCCGCCGCAGCTACCTCCTCGTCTTTGGGAAAGAAGAAGAAGCGCCGGAACAAGAAAGGCGAGGGTTCGTCGCAGTAGTAGCAGCAGCAGTCGTTGACTGGGTCCGGCGGTGGTGGCTCGGCCTGCCACAACTGTGGCCAGCCCGGGCACGGGTGGTACACATGCCCTTTCCCGACAGACGAGGCGCGCGTCATCGCCACCCTGCGTCGCTAGCGGGAGCGCCATCTCGCCTCTGCCGTCGTCGCTACTGCTAGCCCTGACACTCCGACCTCGTCTTGTAGCTCTCCCACTCCGACAACTCCGCCGGTCCCGCAGACACCCGCGTCGCAGCAGTACTACTCACAACCATCGGCACTTCCGCTTCCTTCGCCGGCTCCGTCCTCCTCCTACTCGGGCTCCGGCGCTGTCACTCCGCACTCCGCCTACACTCCGGGGCCGTCCTCCCGTGAGCGTCAACTGGAGCAGTACATCGCGCTCCAACTTGGCCTGCCTCGCCCTCCTCCCCAGGGAAGTGCGAGTTGCGTCACCTCCTGTCCTCCTGCCCAGCCCTGCATGACTGAGACTGAGCTGCGGTCCTGTCCCGTTTCTTTGTCTGTCTCGTCGTCTCCCATAGTATCCTCCACCCCCTTCCTTGACAACATTGCATGGCTTGACGATTGGCAGTCTCGTTTCGCGCCCCCTTCCACCGCGTCCGCGTCCCTTGCTTGCTGCCATGTGACCGTTTGCGATCTGGCGATCCCTGTCCAGGACCTTGCTGAGACCTGGATCATCGACTCTGGGTCCACGCATCACATGACGGCCTCTTGTGAGGCCTTCAGTATGCTCGGTCCTGTTGGCGATGTCTCCGGTGTCCGGACAGGCTCCAGACAAGTGTTGCCGGTCCGTGGTGTTGGCGTCGTTCGTTTTCGTGATCCTGCCGATGACGTCTTTCTGACCGATGTCCTCTTCGTCCCTGGTCTCGAGCTGAGCCTCCTGTTTGTGACTGCCCTTGACCGCATGAGCATGGACGTTGTACACTCGTGTGGTGTTGGCACTGTGTCGTTGCATCCGTCTGGTCTTGTCGTACTGCACGCCACCGCCCATGGCAACCTTTGGCATGTTCCTCGCCTCTCTTCTTCCTACCCCGTCTCTTCCCCGTCGGCCGCCACAGGCCATGTTTTTGTCACCAGTACGCTTTCTCCTCAGCACACCCGCCTCTTGCATTGCTGCCTTTGCCACGTTCACTCCGCCGCCGTAGAGAGCATGCTCCGCACTCAGCCGGCCAAGGGCCTTGACCCGGAGACTTTCCCTCTCCCGTGCCCCACTGAGTGCATTGACTGCGCTCAGGGGAAGATGCACCTGTCCACATACCCCTTGTCTTCCTCCCGTGCGTCCGCCCCTCTCGACCTTGTCCACTCGGACGTCATGGGCCCTCTCCCCACCGCATCCGTCGTTGACCATGGCCGATATGTCCTCACCCTTACGGACGACTATTCTCGCTACCGCTGGGTCTTCTGCCTCCGGCAGGAGAGCGATATCGCCCACGCCATTCATGACTGGCTTGTTCTCGCGGAGCGCGAGTGTGGCTGCCCTCTTTGCCGCTTTCGCTCTGATCGAGGCGGGGAGTACATGGGTGAGGCCACGACCTTTCTCGCCTCCCGCGGGATCCACCATGAGACGTCTGCTTCCTACACACTCGCCCAGAACATCGTCTCCGAGCGGTGGAACCGTACCATGGCAGACGCCGTCCGCACCATGCGGGTCGAGTCCGGTCTTTCCAATGGCTTCGATTTTGAAGCCATGGCCTACATGACCTGGGTCTGGAACCGGATTCCCCACGGTCCCCTTCCTTGCCAGTCCACGCCTTACCAGCACTGGTGTGGTCGGCGTGCTGATCTTCGCCCGGCTCGCGTCTGGGGCTGCGTAGCCATTGTGTGGCTACCCGCCCCACAGTAGGGTGGCAAGCTCGCCCCCCGCGGACGCCCCTGCACCTTCCTCAACGTGTCTCGTTAGTCCAAGGGCTGGCGCTTCTGGGACCCGCGCGGCACTGCCTCGTCGAGTTGCGCGATGCCTTCTTCTTCGAGGAGCTCTTTCCCCGTGACCTCATTCACTACGGCTCGTCCGTGTCCCTTCTGTCGCGTGAGGGAGTGGTGAGTCCGTCCTCCGTCCTGTCGCTTCCGGGTGACACAACACTCCGTCCCTCTGAGCCAGCAGCCCCAGTCGTGTCCGCTAGCCCCTCGGGGCCAGCAGTCCTCGCCGCGTCTGCTGGCCCCTCCGGACCAGCAATCCCGGTCGCGCGTGCTGGCCCCTCCGGACCAGTAGCCCCGGTAGTGTCCGCTGACCCTTTCGGGCCAGCAGCCCAAGTCGCGTCCGCGGGGCCCTCGGGGCCAGCAATCCCCGCCGAGTCCGCTGGCCCCTCCAGACCAGCAATCCCGGTCACGTCCGCTGGCCCCTCTGGACCTGTAGCCCCGGTCGTGTCCGCTGGCCCCTCCGGGCTAGCAGTCCCAGTCGCGTCCGCTGGCCCCTCAGGGCCAGCAGTCCCCGCCGCGTCCGCTGGCCCCTCCGGACCAGTAGCCCCGGTTGTGTCCGCTGGCCCCTCCGAGCCAGCAGCCCCAGTCGCGTCTGCTGGCCCCTCGGGGCCAGCAGTCCCCGCCGCGTCCGCTGGCCCCTCCGGACCAGCAGTCCCAGTCGCGTCCGCTGGCCCCTCGGGGCCAGCAGTCCCCGCCGCGTCTGCTGGCCCCTCTGGACCAACAGTCTCGGTCGCGTCCGCTGGCCCCTCCGTGCCAGCAGCCCCAGTCGCCTCCGCTGGCTAGCAACGCCTGTTGCGTCCGCTGGCTCCTCCGGGCCAGTAGCCCCGTCCGGATCCGTTGGCCCGTCGAACTTAGTGCCATCTCCTGCCCGATCGTGCTACACACGTGGCCCAGGCGGCAGCCTCCGACCTCGGCCGACAGTGAGCGCGCAGACCGTCGCATCGCGTCCTGTGGCGCCTCGCCCCCCTGTGGCTCCACGTGTCTCCTCCACTCCCACGGTCGTGAGTGGGGACCCTGGCACTAAGGCTCTCGGCCTCACCACGTCGGCCATCATCTCCGACCTTCACTCGGGCTCTACACTGGGCTACGCCATGCTTCATCATGAGCATCGGCATGCTGTCATGGCTGCACTCGCCCGCATCCCACCTGGAGCTCGTGATGCACACGCCCTCTTAGTCCGGTCCACAGCACGCTCGGAGGACCCAGCCACCCTACGCAAGGCTCGAGCCTCTCCTGAGGCCACACATTGGGATGTTTCTTGCTCCAAGGAGCTCGCTGCTATCCGGCAGCACCACGTGTATGATCTCGTGGACCTCCGTCTAGGTCGGAAGACCATTGGCGCCAAGTGGGTCTTGCGGCGCAAGTGGAAGCCTGACGGGTCCTTGGACAAGTACAAGGCCCGCCTCACAGCCAAGGGGTTTGCTCAGGTCCCTGGGGTTGACTACGACCAGATCTTCGCCCCAGTCGGTCGGTTCTCCACTAGCCGGGCGCTCTTCAGCCTGGTTGCCCAGCATGGGTGGGAGCTGCATCAGATGGACGTGAGCAACACGTTCCTCCATGGCTCACTGGAGGGTGAGGAGCTCTACATGGTGCAGCCCCCAGGCTAGGACGACGGTACTGGGAGAGTCTGGCGGCTCCGGAAGGCCCTCTATGGCCTGAAGCAGTCGCCTCGGTGCTGGANCGGCGCAAGTGGAAGCCTGACGGGTCCTTGGACAAGTACAAGGCCCGCCTCACAGCCAAGGGGTTTGCTCAGGTCCCTGGGGTTGACTACGACCAGATCTTCGCCCCAGTCGGTCGGTTCTCCACTAGCCGGGCGCTCTTCAGCCTGGTTGCCCAGCATGGGTGGGAGCTGCATCAGATGGACGTGAGCAACACGTTCCTCCATGGCTCACTGGAGGGTGAGGAGCTCTACATGGTGCAACCCCCAGGCTAGGACGACGGTACTGGGAGAGTCTGGCGGCTGCGGAAGGTCGTCTATGGCTTGAAGTAGTCGCCTCGGTGCTAGAACCAGGAGATCAGCAGCACACTTCTCCGTGGCGGCCTCAGTGTAGCACCGCTGACCCCGTACTGTTTCTCAGCCCGCGAAGTCAGACCTTCGCCGTAGTTCTGGTATACGTTGAAGATCTCCTCATCGCGTCGCCAGACACAGCCACCATCCAGCGTGTCAAGGACTTGCTGCACGCCGCCTACCCGATGAAGGATCTCGGGTCTGCCCGAGTCTTCCTTGGCATGGAGCTCGAGCACGATCGCTCCCAGGGCATTGTACACGTCCACCAGGCTGCCTATGTGCTGACCTTGTCCACTCGCTTTGCCGAGGACCTGCCCCTCGTGTCCAGCGCATCTTCACCTATGTTACCCAATGGCCAGGTGAAGCTAAAGAGTCCTGACCAAGCTGTTGTGGGGGAGCCAGTTGATGTGACCACGTATCTGCAGATCATCGAGTCAGTGATGTTCCTGGCGGCGACAACGCGTCCAGACGTCGCGTTCGCCGTCAACCTCCTGGCCCAGTTCTCTCACGAGCCCGTCACCTCCACTACGAGGCTGCGATCCGAGTGCTGCGCTATGTTTTCTCGACCCCTCGGCGAGGTCTCATGTTCCGCCGCCAGTCGTCCGTCGTCGTAGTGGGCTACACCGACAGTGATTGAGCCGACAGTCCAGACGGTAAGAGTCGCACAGGCTGGATCTTCCTGATCGGCGGCACAGCTGTGTCCTGGCGCAGTGGTAAGTAGGGGTGCATTGCACGCAGTACTGTTGAGGCTGAGTACGTGGCACTTGGCTCAGGCGCGTGTGAGAGTGTGTGGTTGCGTCGTCTTTTGTTCTGAGTTGCGTCAGTCTGTAGCATCCATCACCTTGCATTGTGACAATGAGAGCGCCATGGCCATTGCCGACAATGATGGTGTGCATCACACTCGCACAAAGCACATCAATGTTGAGTATCACTATGTGTGTTCGTTGTTGGACGACGGCAGGAACAGCATCATGTGGGTTGAGAAAGCACGGCAGCTGGCTGACTTCCTGACCAAGGCAGTGATGTGGGACTCGTTCAAGAAGGCTATGAGTTCGGTCGGTGTGCGTCCATGATTTGCTCTCTTGGTCTCTGCCTGCATCTCTGCGTGCCCTGGGGGAGTCAAGATGTTGACCGTGTCTCTGCCTGCCCATGTGCACTACGCCTGTGAGTCATGGGGGAGTGTTGGTTTTTGCTCTCATTGTGCTCTGTTGTGTCCTCCCGGCTTGTGTACATCGGCGTGCAGATGAATGACGGCGAGACTTAACGCTGATGGAGTGTCGTCCGGTAGAGCCGACGCACGCCGAGGTCTTCTCGCAGTTCGCTAGAGCCTCCTCTCTCCGGCGACATGTTCAGCTCCATCGGCAGGCCTCCTCAGCGGTCGCGCTGCCGGCGGTCACGGCCACCGCAGTTGTTGTCTGCATGCGTCCAGCGCGTCCTATCGCTTTTGCATCGTCATGCGCTGCCTAGGGTCCTTGTTGCATGTTGCATGGCCCTGTTCAGCATCATAAAGCATCGTAGGCACTGCTTGGGTTCAGGCCGCCATAACTCCTCGCTACTATTCTTCTAGTTGATCTTGACTGCACGGCTGCGTTCGCAGCGTCGGTATTATGGTATGGTCCAGTTTTCAGGCAAAATGGACGACGCCCGGGTTTTGAGCTGTTGGCCGTTTGTGTTATGTGTGTTGTACACAGCTTACGGTGACCCCTCGGCTCATGTCCATTCACGTGCAGATCCTTGAGACTGGCGACGGTGGCAGAAGGCTGACTGCCTGCGACGACGGGCACCCAGAAGACTTCCGCATTTTGTAGACTCGTGCTGTGTCACAGCACGTAGGTGTGCAGCCTATCAGGTCGTAGATCTCCTCAACGTGGCCGTTCTGGTTCAAACGGCTCGTCATTCTGACATGTCTACAGGGAATTATGACCAAAACTGTGTTTGTGCCACTGTTTTGTCCTGACTACAAAAAAGCGCCGTTGTGCGACGCGTGTGTGTGTGCATCCACTAGGTCCGTGGCACTATGTAGGTGGTCCAGACCTCAGTTGTTATCTCTATCTGCACATTTCAACATTTCCAGCTTCCGACACTTGTGCTTGTGTCCCTAGCCAACCCCTTGCTATTCTCACCTCCACCTGTGTGTGCTACTGAGTTTGCTGGCTGGCTTGCGTTGCCACGCTAGCGACAGCAGTGCTAGGAGCTGTCTAACATGGTATGAGAGCAGCGAGCCAGTGCTCGCATAGCTGCGCAGTAGAGACACAGCAACCGCAGAAGTCATGAGCAACCGCAGCCGTTGCCTTGAGTAGCAGCAGCAGCAGTGCCCACGGTCTCGGCGGGAGGTCTTGTGAGGGCCCACCACGACTTTGATCGTTTTTTTAAACAACTGCGGTCGTTCCGCGGTCGTTCCACGGTCGTTCCGCGGTAATCCGCGGTGACAAGGCCTCCGCGGCGGTCGCGGCAACCGTGCGACCGCGTTGGAACACGCGTCCAGTGCTGCGGAGGTACTCGGTGTTCCGAATTCGTTACCTCGCGGTGATGTCGCCACTACAGATCCGCAGTGTTCTGCGGATCCGCGCATCTCCGCCACAGCACTTTCGCGGCTGTTCTGGAACACAACGGTGCCGCTCGCCTCAGTTCCGCGGTCGCAAGTCCGCGGCACACCCTCCGCATTCAGAATGCTATTGCTCCGCGGCGGGTGCGGAACGTGCTGAATGCGGAACCCCAGCAGCTCGCGACATCCCGCCGCGTTCTACATCGGCACGACCGGCATTCCGCACCTGACTGTGGAACCCCCGCGGCGTTTGACCTGACCGCGGTAGACGGTGGCAAAATCGCGGTAAACCGCGGTACTCCACGGTAATCCGCGGTAATCCGCGGTGATCCGCGGTAATCCGCGGTGAGCTTCCGCGGTGAGGTTCACCGCGGAAGGTATCCGCGAAGATGTTCCGCGGAGGAGTTCCGCGGGGAGGATATCCCGCGGAGGAGAGGTTCCGTGGAGACGCTCCGCGGAGAACTTCCGCGGAGGGGAAACAGGGGAGGAAACAGGTCGCCATGCCAAAGCAAACCTCCTCCAGTATGGCTGTCGATGCAGCTGCCGAGGCCAGCGCCGTCAGTGGTCAACGTCGACCACCGCCATCATCACCACAGTGGCAGCAGCAGCAGCCGCAGCAGCACCAGCAGCAGCCGCAGCAGCACCAGCAGCAACAGCAACAGCAGCAACAGCAGCTGCCACTATAGCAACAGCAGCCACTGCAGCAGCGACAACAGCAGGCGCCGCCACAACACCAACAGCCACCGTTGTAGCAGCAGCAGCAGCGGCCGCCGAGCCCGACAACATTGGCGCGCCAAGTGCGCGCGCTGGCGGACCTACAGGCGGAGAGCCGCGATACCTTGACAAGGCAGGTTGCCGAACTACAGGATATGGTCAGGGCCTTGCTGTCCCAGCAGCAGCAGCAACATCCGTCGACTGACCCGAGCGATGACCACCTTGCCTACGGCGGTAATGCTGATGAAGTCGCGGAGAACCTCTCCGACTTCGGCGAGGAGGGCGAGGAAGAGGTGCTTTGAGCGCGCCTCATTCGCCTGGAGGCGCGTCGCAGAGCGCGTGAGGCCAATGCAGCCCTCCAGGGCACCAACTCCAGCATCAACGCTGGCCCAAGCTCATCTCGCCACCCACTGAGCTTTGAGGAGCAGGCTTTGTGGGCCCGCTTGGGTAAGGGAATTGCCTCCTCGATGATTGGCCCCGCAGTGGCTTCAGCCGTTGCCCTGCCGATGGTCAAGCCACCCAAGTGGTTTGAGTCAGACCCGCCCGTCTTGCGGACTGGGATCGACTTCAAGTCCGGGGAGCCGTACATTCGCATGTGGGCCATGAGCGAGGGAGTCCTCCCCTACTACCTTGCACCATATCAGGCGTCTGACCCCCCTCAGACACACATGGCAGTCCGCGCAGCTTCCGGCCTGATGAAGGCCGCACCGGACTTCACCAAGGACTTCAATCGGTTCCTTGGCGATTCGCTGACCGGCTCAGGAGCTGACCCTTGCGCGGCGTGGGCACTGGCCGTCACTCTGTTTGAGGGCGCCACCTTGGCTTTGACATCCCAGCGCCTCGCCGACTTCAAATCCCTCTGTTAGACTGCCCAGGAGTCTGCAACCGACTACTGGCGCCGGGCGATCCAGCTGTACGAGGATCTTGGGGACGATGCTCCTGCACAATACTCCACCCTCCAGATTATCCTCTACGGCATCCACCCTGACTACGCGCGCGTCTTCAGCAACTTCGACCAAAAGCTGCTTCACGACATGGCGAGCAACGAGACCCTACTGCGCTGGGCCACTCTCCACTTTCTGGATATCGCAGGCATGGACGCTGCGAACCGCGCTCGCCGTAGCACTACTTCAGCCGCAGTTGCCGCCGCATCTCCCTCCCCGCCGTCAATAGCAACGGCGGCTCCAACTCAGGGGAAGAAGGGCCGTAGAGCGTCAGGTGGTGGTTCCAGCGGCGGGACCAGCAGCGGCACCTGTACTGGCAGTGTCAGCCGCCGTAGCAGCGGCGGGAGCAGCAGCAGCGGCGGCGGCAGCAGCAGCAGCGGCGGCAGCAGCAGCGGCTCTGGCAGCACGACGGGACGCCGCCTCGTGTACTTCAACTGCGGTGGTGACCATCGCTATCCCGACTGCACTCGCCTGACAGGACGCCCACTGGATTGGGCCAAGGTCACCCGTGGGCTGCAGCAGGCGCACGAGGCGCGCTTGCGGCAGACGTCCGGTGCGACCGCCCAGTCAGCCGCCACTACCGCAGCCGTCCCAGAGGAGTCCGCCGCCACAGCAGGCTCCTCCGCGGATCCTTGCGACCAGGCGCTCGCCGAACGCGACGGACGATCGCCGAGCTTCACCAGCTTCTCGCCCTGTGCTCATCTCAGAGAGGTGCGAGTGAGTTGACTGAGTCGAGGGGTCCTACTGCCTGTGGACTGTCTGTGTCGTTGTGTGATGATGCCTGTGGTGGTCCCCATGCCCAGCCGTGTGTGCGTGACGGACCCGATGACGTGTCCTGGTTGCATGCGTCTCATGTCCGCTCCGTCGCTCGTCTTGCCGCGTCGCCTGCCGAGCGACCTACTGCCGCGCCTTGTTCCGTCGCCGAGTACCACGTTGCCCCTTGTACACGGGTCACAGATGCCACATGGGTCGTGGACTCTGGTGCCACCCATCACATGACGTGTCGTCGTGACGCCTTTGTCGTCTTGCATCCCGTTGGTGCTGTTCGCTCTGTTCGCACTGCAGCTGTCCATGAGGTCCCTGTCCAGGGTGTTGGGGTTGTGCAGTTCACTGGGCCAGCTGGTCCCGTCTACATCTTCGATGTCCTTTTTGTCCCTGATCTGGAACTGAGCCTGCTGTCTGTCCGTGCTTGCACCAAGATGGGCCTCGGTGTCACGCACACGGCTGCCGATGCTCGCATCTTTGTGCGTGACACCGAGGAGACAGTCCTTAGTGGGACAGTCATCGATGATCTGTATCACATTGATGGGTCTTCTGCGTGTGCACCCCCTTTACCTCCCTCTTCCGCTGCCCGTGTTTTCGTCGTTGGTGCTCTATCCCCCGAACACCACTGCCTCCTACATCGACGTCTTTGTCACGTGCACCTGGGGGCTGTCGATAGGCTGATCCGCACTCAGCCTGCTCTCGGTCTTGATGCAGCGTCCTTCGAGGCGCCGCCCACGACCGACTGTCTGGCCTGTGCTTAGGGAAAAATGCACTGGTCTACTTATCCTGCGTCTGTCTCCAGGGCTCGTCGGCCCCTGGAGCTTGTCCACTCCGACCTCATGGGTCCACTCCCTGTCGAGTTTCAGGAAGACCGCGGTCGCTACGTCCTGACGTTGACTGATGACTTCACGCGCATGCGCTGGGTCTACAGCCTGCGTCACAAGAGCGATGCAGCCATTGCGGTCCACATTTGGCTGGTCATGGCCGAACGCCAGTCTCCCCACCGCCTTCAGACCTTTTGCTCGGACCGTGGCGACGAGTACCTCGGTGACATGGCACGCTCCTTCACCGAGCTTGGTGTCTTTCACAACCTCTCTGCTCCCGCCACCCCCCAGCAGAACGGTGTCTCCGAGCGCTGGAACCGCACCATGGAGGATGCGGTCCGCGCCATGCGCGCCGACTGTGCCATGCCTAAGGCCTTTGCCTTTGAGGGCATGGCCTACATGACCTGGGTCTGGAACCGCATTCCCCACGGTCCCCTCCCAGGTCACCGCATGCCCTACGAGTTGTGGTATGGGCGTCGAGCGGATCTGCGCCTGGCCCGTGTCTGGGGCTCCCTTGCCTGCGTCTGGTTCACGCCGGAGTAGGAGGGGAGGAAGCTCTCTCCGCGGGGCCGCCTCTGCGCCTTCGTTGGCGTCGCCCCGCGGTCAAAGGCCTGGCGGTTCTGGGACCCCGAGCGCCGCCGCATCGTGGAGTCTCGTGACGCTCTCTTCTTTGAGCATCTCACCTTCCGCGACCTTGCTCGCATCCACACTCTACGTGCTGCTCATTCCCTTGGGTGTTCCGGTCCTTGTCGTGTGGGGGAGGCTCCTGGTCCGATTGGCACAGTGCCCCCGTCCAGTGCGGTCACTCCGTCGCCGGCACCCCCGGGGCTGTCCCCAGCGGTTGTGCCTACCGACACCCCCAGCCCCGCCCCGTCTATGGCTCGCTCCTCTGCCCCCAACTCTCCTCTCTCGCCCGTGTCCGAGTCTGCGTCCGAGTCTGCCTCCGCGTCTACGACTCTGCCTGATCCTGCGCCTGCTTCCGCGTCTGAGACTGAGTCTGACCCTGCGTCTGCTTCCGCGTCTGAGGCTCAGTCTGACCATGCGTCCGCATCCGTGTCTGGCACTGAGCTGTCCCTATCTCCGGCCACAGACGCGCCTGCGTCTGCCGAGGGCCTGACCCCAGCCGTTGATGCCACGCCAGCCTCGAGTGGCACGCCTGCCGTGCGGTCCACACCGGCATGTGAGCCAGCAGCGCCCATTGCTCCTGCCCCGTCGGACCCCTACACACGGGCACCCGGCAGACGTCTCCGCCCGCGCCCCACGCGCAACGTCGTCAGTGGTGATCCGGGCACAAAGGTCCTCGGCCTGAGTGCGCACGGCCTTGCTGAGGTTCACCGTGGCTGTGCCACTGGTGCAGCACTACTTGCTCATGAGCGCGGTCTTGCTCGTGATGCCGCTGAATCCATGGTGACGGTCGACCCTCCCTCTGCAGCATATGCCCTGGCTACACGGAGTGCACCAGTGCTGGCTCTCGATCCCACCAGTCTGCCTGAGGCCTTGTTGGCCCCTGATACTGAGCAGTGGCGCACTGCCTGCCAGGCTGAGCTTGATGCCATCCGCGAGCACGGTGTCTTTGAGCTGGTGGACTTGCCAAAGAACCGCAAGGCCATCAAGGCCAAGTGGGTTCTACGCAAGAAGCTTAAGCCAGACGGCACTGTGGAGCGCTACAAAGCGCGCCTGACAGCAAAGGGCTT
>SZWC01019116.1:32827-45133 GCA_023375785.1 Penium margaritaceum | reverse complement strand
TTTTCCCACCTAGGAAGGCATCCCTTCCCTCCTCTAGAAGCTTCTGCCCCTTCCTAGATTCCTCAGCTTGCTTCTAGTAGGAGGGAAGGTGTCCAGAAGACCAAGACACCTCTAGATGCCTTGTAGGACAAGTCAGCCCTTCTAGAAGGTGTGCCACCTTCCTGGACCCTCACCTGGCCTTCTAGAAACTTAAAGAGGAACTCTAGAGGTTGAGCTAGCTTCCTGGCATCTATTTTCCACCTCCCTTGAGGCAGGGCATAATTTCATCTTGTGGGACTTGAACCCGGGCCCTTGCCTCTAGAGGTGGACATCATTAACCACTAAGCCACTAAGGCTTGTCTTTTCGGTGTTCCTTTTTGGAGTCACTCCTGCCATGGTGAGGAGCATCACTCCAACAGTAGATGCATGGGGAACACTAGCCATGAGGTCAGTAACCGCTCCCCCAAAAGTACGGACATACCCAGCTTGATGCGCAGTGAGCAGGCGAGGCTAACGGTCGCGCTCAATCTCCATGCCCAAAAAGACGCCGGCAGGGCCGAGATTCTTCATCTTGTACACAGACTTGATGAGGTCCTTCACAGCTTTGACGGATTGTGGATCTGGCGAGGTGATGAGGAGATCATCCACATAGACCAGGACGGCAACGAACAGTGCCGCAAGGCCACTGACGAAGAGAGTAAGGTCAACTGGACTACAACGGTAGCCACCGTGCTTAAGGATGGCAGAGTTCTCCACGTTCGAGGAGCGCGGGGACATTTAACCCGTAAAATGCCTTGCGACTGTGCCAGACGTAGCCAGTACCATCGTCAAAGCCAAGCAACTGAGCGAGGTAGATCTCCTCGTCGAGACGTTCGTGTAAGAATGTATTGTTGACATCCATTTGGTGCAGTTCCCAGTCATGTTGGGCCACCTGGCTTAGTAATGCTTTGGCAGTGGTGTAATTCCCCACAAGGACAGACGTGGCATCGTAGTCGATGCCAGGCACTTGAGAAAATCCCTTCGCAGTGAGGCGACCCTTGTATTGCTCAACCTTGCCATTGGGTTTACGATTGCGCTGGAACACCCAACGTGCGAGAATGGATTTTCGACCAGGTGGGAGATCCCCCGAGTCGTAAATGCCATGCTCTGTGATCGCATTGAGCTCCTCACGCATAGCCTGCTCCCAAAGAGACGCATTTGGGACAGAGCAGGCCTGGCAAATAGTCTCCGGATAAGGCGGTTGGCTCACATCGCCACAAGAATTGAGTGCAGTGGTGACAGAGGTGTGAGGTAGGAAAGGACTAGACCCAACGACGGTGATAGTACGGAAGAAATCGTCCACGGTCATGGAATAGGTGTAAGCCAAGTTAAGCTGGAAGACAACCATTGTCAGACCAAGCGCATCCAGGCCAGTGACAGGAGCAGGCAAAGGGGCCAGATGGATGAGCGGACACAGACGGACTGGCAGCGGGGGCAGAGCGAGAAGAGGACTACAAGGGACGCAGGCGGCCACCAGGAGCCCGGCATTACAGGGCAAGGACAAATGAGAGTGGAGGAGCTACGGGTTCCGCTATGAAAGGAACCAGCAAGGGAACAAGGTGAAGGGGAGGGGCGCCAGATGGTACAAGCGACGATGTAGGTGAGGATGTAGGAGATGATGCTGCCGATGAAGAAGATATAGCACTGAGTGATGTCATGGGCAGTGACGTAGGCGCAGATGAGGAAGAAGAGGTGGATGCAGGCACAGGCAGGGAGATAGCCAACAATAAAGGTGCCGAAAATGTAGGCAACGACGTAGGGAGAAACACAGATGTGGGTCCTAGGACGGACGCCGACGGGGGCGCAGGTGAGACAGGAGACACATGTGACTGCGGAGAGTCGCCCAAGGGCCAGCCGGCCCAAGGGCTACCGGCAACACGTGAGACTGGGTCAAGAGAGGGGACACGATGGACAATGTGGCAACTGAACTTAATCTCAAAGAAGAAAGCCTCTGAGTGAAACTCCGAGGCCAGTGGATCTTCCTTGAATAACAGATCATCAGCACCACAAGTGTTACTCAAACAAGAGCAACAAAAGCAGCTAAGCCTCGAGGCACCACTAGCCACACTCTGGCACAATACGTGCGAGAAGAAACCTCTGTCAAAGTATGATGCTGAGAGTGCAAATGGACTGGACTTAGCTGGTCATGTTTGGCTCAGTGAGAGCCTGTGACTATAGTGGAGGCGATGAACATGCCAGATGCGGTCAGGTGGAAGGAGACAGTGGACAAGGAAATCACGTCCATTAAAGAGAACAGTACATGGGATCTGGTGGAAAGGCCCCAAACGCCCACGTGGTGTGGTCAAAGTGGGTAATCTGGAAGAAGTTCAACCACGATGGAACTATTAACAAGTACGAGGCAAGAGTTGTGGCGAAGGGATTTTCCCAGCATGCAGGCTAAGAGGATGAGAAGACCTTCACGCCTATTGTCACCTTCGTCTCCATCAGATCCATGCTAGGCATCACTACTGCCAAGGATTTGGAGTTCCACCAGATGGATGTCAACACAACTTTCTTTTATGGGAAGCTAGACAAAGAGGTGTTGATGGAGGTACCCAAAGGAGTCAAGGCTCCAAAGGGAAAGGTTTGCAAACTCGTGAAAGTGCTCTATGGGTGTCTATGCCCGATCATGTCAACCGGCCTGAGGTAACGGACTCCCAAACCCATCTCGCTAGTCCTCAGGGAGCAAGAAACCGGCAACATACTCCCAAACCCATGCAAGGCGCAAATCGGTGCAACGGCAGTACCTGCGTACAGACCGGGTGAGGTGGTGTCAAAGGGGTCCATGAGGAACTCGGTTCCACACCCAAGTCATGTACTTCATGGCCTCATAAGCAAAATCTTCTCACAGGCCAGACTCGACCAGCATGGTGAAAATTCTATCTGCAAGAGTGTGGTTCTAGTGCTCATAAACGCCATTTTGCTGAGGGATTTGGGGCATGGATGACTCAACAGGACATCAAGCGATGTAAGAAGACATAGGTTAGGTCCAATGAACTCACCACCACTATCTGAACGAAACACCTGCAGCTAGCGCTCGCAGGCGCGTTCTGCTTGGACAAGCCAAGAATCGATCATGAAATTGACATCACTCTTGAGACGGAGAGAAAGGATCCAAGAGAAGCGGGAATAGTCGCCAATTAGACATAGGACATAATGATCGCCACCGAGGAACTGAACTGGGAATGTTCCTACAAAATTAGCATGGACAAGAGCGAGAGGCTAATGGATGCAAAACGTAGACACAGGAAAAGGGGAACAATGTATTTTTCCCCTCACAACACAGTCCTGAATTCTGCTTGCCCAAGAGACTATACCATCATTCAGGAGGCACACAAAGCCCGAAGTGCACTTCGTGTCACCGATTCTTCATCCCCAATCAGCGTTGGTGTAGCATACAAGGCGCATCGGGTTAGATCCCTCTTGGCTTCCAAACTAGAAAGACGATATCTCACAGCAAAAGGACAGAGGTGCAAGGGAGAGTTTGTTTATCTGAAATACCCCTTGTCCATAGCTGAAGGGTTATAGGACAGACCGGGCATGCATAACTCCCGTGAAGTAAGTCCCCTAATTTGGATCCGGATAGACATGGAATGCACTACTACTTTGGAGTAAGTCCCCTTGGTCTAAATTGGATAGTATAGTCAACAAACACTACCTAGGTTAACTCCTTGTGGCTTAGAATTTCCAGAGTATGCCTCTAGAATGAGAGGTTACTGGGTCAGGTTTTCTTTGTGACCAAAAGGAGGACCGGAAGCTTCCAAGAGACATCTCAGAACATTCCAAGGTTCCTTCCTAGTCGATGGCGTCACTTGGCGGTCACAAAGAGTGCCAGGTAGGCAGGGGGATGATGCAATCTAAATCACCCTCAAAGTGGCGCATCCACTGAGCCATCGTACGCCTTGGCTAGAGGATGGCTCTTAGACTATATGTACCTTTTAGTTACCTGTGGTTCATTACAATTCTGACCTTTGAGACTCCTAACAGAGTTGTACACCAGAAGCAAACACTGAAGAAGCATTGCTTGGTCTAAGCCCCTGAACTTGGCTCCTTGTGCAAAAGTGACCATTTTCTAAGGACACAGTGCAAGGAAGTGATTCCTATGAACTGCTCAATGTGGAACCATGACTTTAGGGGTGATATTTCCTTCTAGTTAAAATACTGGGAGCAAACGGCAAGTGCCATTGTGTCGCATTTGTTTTCTAGTCTGTTGCCTCAAGCCGGTTGACATGATCAGGCATAGACGGTTACACAGGAAAGGCTTCCTATCGCTCTTGTCCTCAAGGAGCAAGAAACCAGCAACGCACTCCCAAACCCTCGCAAGGTGCAAGTCGGTGCAACGGCAGTACCTGCCTTCGTACAGGTTGAGGTGTTGTAGAAGGGGCCCATGAGGAACTTCCACACCCAAGTCATGTACTTCATGTCCTCATAAGCAAAGGCTTCAGACAGGCCAGACTTGACCAGCATGGTGTAAACCCCTTCTGTAAGAGTGTGCTTCTAGTGCTCAGAAATGCCATTATGCTGAGGGATTTAGGGTACGAGTGACTCAAACCAGACACCAACCGACGTAAGAAAACATAGGTTAGGTCCAATGAACTGAACACCACTATCAGAACAAAACACCTGCAGCTTGCGCTGGCAAGCGCGTTCTGCCTGGACAAGCCAGGCTTCGATCGTGATATTGACATCACTCTTGAGACGAAGGGGAAGGATCCAACAGAAGCAGGAATAGTCACCAATCAGACAAAGGACATAACGACCGCCACCGAGGAACTGAACTGGGAACGGTCCTATGACATTAGCATGGACAAGAGCGAGAGTCTCATGGATGCAAGACGTAGACACAGGGAAAGGGGAACGATGTATTTTTCCTTGCACACAATCCATGCAGTCAGCGGTGCACAGAGCGGAGAAAGTGGCAACATCCAGACAAGTGGTAGGCTGGTGGTGCAACAGGCTATGAATCGTAGTGCTGCTCACATGGCAGAGGCAACAATGAAGCAAGCGTGTATGCTCAGTAGAGACCGTAAGAGCCACATGGACGTGAGCAACGACAAAGACGAATGCACTAGGAGCAGAAAGAGGCACACAATAGAGTCTTTCAAAACAAAGGGCACGAAGTAAAATACGTCCAAACAACTACAACAAAACACTACCAACACCACGAGACGCGACAAAGTCCATACCCTGATCGTCGAGGGCAGTGAACGAAAGCAGGATCACCTCAAGCACAAGAACATATAGTACATCGGACAGGAAGACATCACCAGAGGGACCAAAAAACCACACGACACCAATTCCCTGGACAGGCAGTACCTGTCGTGAGCCAGTATGGAAGAAATGGACATCCTCGACAGGCCCCAACGACACGAACGTCACACACTATGAAATCATGTGGTGAGTGGCTCCCGAATCGAGAATCCAAAAACTATGAGAAATACGAACAGGGGACGAGGCATGACATGTAGTGACACAACCTGATGTGGCACTAGATGGTGGAGCACCCAGACAATGGGCCAAAAGACGGGGACATGTAGCATTTTGCCACTCCTCCACACTCGGAACATCCAATGACGCTCCCCGAAGGCATCCATCCAACTCACAATGGTGACCCTGGGAGCCAACTGCCAAACTCACACCGCATGAGACATTGAGTGGTCGTGGCTGAGAGGGCGCTAAGTGAGAGGCTGAGGAAGACTCGATAGCCAGCTGGGAGGAGCTTGAGACGGCTGGTGGAGGATTGGGAATGACGGGTGAAGCTAACACGGGTAGCCACTGTGACTGCGTGTAGCCGGAGGACAACGGTCTGAACATTGCGGATGTGTACAGCGATGAAGGAGGGGTACATGCCGCCAAAGGTGGTCCGTAGAATGATGAGACTGAGAAGGACGGCATCCAAGAGGCGCCGGGTGGAGGTGTCACATAGGATGTCATGCTACTGAAGAGATGACAGCGAGAGTCCTATCCTATGTTATCCTTTGAGAGCACGAAACGATGTTAACGTGCAAGGGTCACAAGTTGAAGAACATCGGGTGTCCCAAGGTACTTGGACAGAAACCCGATTACCCGGGTCTCAACCAAAGTGGGAAAAACTCCTATGTGTCAGGATTTTGAGCTCACGAATGGTGGCCTCCTGAGACACTGTGACAAACCCCCAAGTGTTTGGGTCTCGACCAAGAGAGGAGAGAATCAGAGGAACAATAGGAGAGAAAGGAAATAAACGCAGAAAAAGAGAAAGAAGAAGAAGAAAAGAAAAAAAAAAGAATGTATGACGGACAAGAGAAGAGAGCAGCTGCCATGGGTGGTTGACAAGAGATGGTCGCCAAGTGGGTGGACCCAGGTTCAACCCTCTCTTTTTTGTTCGTGCTTTGTGCCGGTGCTTGAGCACCGAGCCTTTCCGGATGGCTCGTGGTCAATGAACTCATCGTGCAATGGGCCCATAGACCACGAGCCCATCGGCCACGACCTGACGGGCTGGTGAGGAGCAACAGGAAGCTGCGATGCAACTTCCTGGTGGATGCGCATGCTACTGCTACTACAGTCGCTGCCGACGCGTTGCGTGAAAATGGAGCGGCTGCTGCTGCTATCGGCTGCAGTTCCTTGCTGCCACGAGTGCCGCGCATGTTATCGGTTGCACCTGCTTGCTTCCGCGTGGGCTGTGATGGATGCTGCTGCTGCAAGCAGCAGGAGCATGCTGACACGGTGTGATGGCACGTGGCTTGTAGTTGCGCGTAGGTGTGAAGTCGCTGCTTCTGCTGCTATTGCTCTCTGTTAGTTGTTGGCTACTGGTACTACTCGCTGTTGCTTGTTGCTACTGCGTGCTACAATGCATGCTTTTCTGCGAGCACAAGAAACTGTTACTAGTATTGCTCCTACTACAAATGTGAGCTGCGAGTGCTGCTGCTACGAGCTGCGGCTGCCACTTCTGTTGCTGCTGCTATTGCTACTGCGCTAGTTCCAGCTTCGGATGTGACTGCTGCTGTCCCTCACAGCTACGGTTACTGCTGCTGTTGCAGCTGCAGCTGAAGGCAATCACAAGAGATATTGCTGCTGCCAGATCTGGAGATATCCAGCAGCAGCTGCTGCTGCAGCAACCGCCAGCATGGCAGCTAGAAGCGGCCCCTGTTGCTGCTGCCAGATGCTGCAGATCTTCAGCAACACTGGTGCGGATGCCAAGGGCTACTATTACCACAGGTTCTGCTACAGTCGCAGCCGTTGCTGCTACTATGACTGCTATGTCGGCTCATAATGTCGCCACCTAGTTGCATTTCCGCCAAGATGGCAGACGCGACGAAGCTGTCGAGAAATTTTCACAGCGTTCTGCCCCTGACTCTACCGGATAACTTCCTGACGTGAGCCCTCAGCTCAAGGTCGTCACGTTGCCATGATCTGTGTTCCCCACCCAGCCCAGCCCAACCCAGCCGAGTAGTCTCTACTGCAATTGTTGGTGCTGTATGGTGGAATGCAATAGTGTGGTCTCTCTACTGCTCTGATACCATGAAGGAATGGAGAAACCCCCTAAGAATCATTCTGTGTGAGAGAGTACATTGCATAGAACACAACGTGACAGACAGTGCTTGAAACGGTGCAGAGAAGACAAAGAAATGCTTAGAAATGTGAGAGTCAGGTCAGCGTACGTGCGAACTGCGCAATGACTGACCTATGGGAAAGTCCAGGAAAATATCTATGAGCTACCAAACAGGAACCGGACAGATGCCCACAATAGTATGGATCACTTGGATGGCTGAATGACAAACGGAAAGAGGTAGTGTAAGCAAAGAAATGAGCTCTACCAAACAAAACTGACAAAGAGCAGAAGTGATGGTTCCGAAAAATCGGCCCTCGTGAAGTGGCCACCGAAAACATTCTTGTGTTCACATAGGGATGTGCAAGGTGGGGAAGAGACCACCAAGGTAGCCGGCGACCACTGTAGCCTGCCTTCATGTGGAGGGTGTCAAGTCCAGAGGTCACCAAGACTGACATAACATGCTTCTAAAGCATCCAATGCAACTGATGGAGTCAGTACCAATGGTGCAATCAATGCAGATGATGCAAG
The DNA here is from genome assembly GCA_023375785.1 of Penium margaritaceum. Classification (NCBI taxonomy): domain Eukaryota; kingdom Viridiplantae; phylum Streptophyta; class Zygnematophyceae; order Desmidiales; family Peniaceae; genus Penium; species Penium margaritaceum. The sequence continues at coordinate 37,059 of SZWC01019116.1, read as the reverse complement.
TGGTAGAGCCAAAGGTGTTGAAGAGGCTCTAACAAAGCACCAAATGATGCTGACACTCTCTCCATGGACAGAGCTTCTATATCATCCGCTTTAGACCCTGGAGCTCTGTGTATAGGATATCCAGAGCTCCGGTGAGGAGCATTGCCGAATCAGGCAGGTCCGCGTCCTGTGGAAGGGTAGAAGGTGCACAAGGTTGGAGCCAAGACGGATGCCAGACACTAGTACAATGCCAACATCACCGCTAGGCGTGGCCCCCATCTCCACATAACTAAGTGATAGGCAAAACCCCACAGTGGTGGTCCCTGTTGACGAAGGAGAGTCCCAGGCCCATGCGGATGGCATGTGTGTGCATGAAGAGCGCCATCTTCCAGCAGTGTAGGAGTCAACCAAAGGAGCATGGATGGACAGATACATTGCAAAGAGGTGGTTTTGGCTGCCACTTCACAGTGCCTGTGGGAGGCGGAGGATGAGGAAGAGCGTGGTGAATGTTGCCTCCTGGTGGTATAGCAAATGACCGTGGAGAAGACTGGCCAAAGGGTGATGATGTATGTCCGGTCACCATGCCGCCAGGCTGATGCCATGTGTAGGCATGCAGAGCACAGTCTTCTGGCGGCATAGAAGCTGACCAGAGACGAGGCTGGCTAGAGGAACCACAAGAGGGTACTGCAAGCTGCTGCATCAACATTCCGCAAGACTGATGGCAGGGTTGGGCATATAGAATGCTATCTCCTGGCGACATAGAAGCCATCCAGAGAAGTGACCGGCCAGTGAAACGTGATATGGTGATGCCAGCAGTAATGTCTGTGTTATTGCGTGACTGTTGATGAGAGTGAGCATATGAAATGTTGTCTTGGAGTGATAGAGAAACTAACCACGAGAGCACATGGCAAGGGAAACCATTGAATGATGGTCCCAACTGATGCACCATCATGTCTGAGAAAGGAAAATAATGGAAATGAGGGTAATGGAAGCTATCGCTTGGTGGTGATAAAACCACACACGGGGCAGAAAATTCAGGTGGTAGTCCTGAATGGGACAGCATCATCAAGACCAAAGATGTAGCTAGTGTAGTCGATGAAATCACCGGTGGAGATGATGCTAGTGAACTTGTAGGCGTTGCTACTACACCTGGTGTTATAGAAGTGGTCGACACCAAGGGTGTAGATGTTTCTAATGCAATATGTGTTTTACATGCATTACCTACTATGTGTACATCAGATAATGTGGCAGGTTATAGTGAGAGGGCTGGTTTGGTCCTCCTTCCTTACACAAAGCGAGGTGATGGACGTTGGTCACCACCTTGTGACTGGGACTGGTGGCCACGGCTGGCCCATGGCCAGCCTCTCATTGGCCGTCGCCAGCTGGCGGACGGCCGGATGGATGGCGAACGGTTGATCAGGTAACCGCCTGCCTTACCACCAGCCGCCGATCGAGCAGGTGGCTCCATTTATGGCCGAGAGGTTGCGAGGACCTCGAGGGCCGGGGCAGTGGCCTGGCTCCCTTGTCTTTGCTCACCCCTTCTCATTGAGAGGGTGAACGAGGATGAGGGGAGAGTGAGTAAAAGAGGGAGCGAGAGAAAGAAAACAAAAGGACTTTGGAACATCGCTTGGCATGTCTCGCACACAACGATTGTACACCACCTGCTCACAACTAGTCAAAGTTCGACTAGCTGGAACTTTGAGTTTGCACATGGAAAACTCAGACAAATGCACAATTTGAAAGAACTACACCCTTGTTTGGGACCTAAAATAAGGGGATACGGTAAAAACAAGAAAGAATCTTTGGAGACTCAAATAACTCGAGTCTCCTTGCACCAGGTCGCCAATGATAATTTTCCAGGAAGTACTCAAAGGGAAAACCCCTCTAGCAAGCTCTGGACACCACTTTGTGAACTTTGATGACGACTAGGTACGAGAGTTGGAGTCTTGCAGCCCCTACATTGGGAGTCAGAGCCAAAACCACATGCTCAATAAAGGACTCGACAACTTTGACATCCTAAATGATGTTGATGGTAGCACCAAGCATTTAAAACACACAGGGTGCCTGTGGCCCGGTTTCTTAACGGATGTGGTCAACATAGAAAGTATTGGGAAGCTCTCTTCAAGCTTTCACATTTTTTTGGGCTCCATGATTTCTTAGGCACTGTCTGAGAATCTGCCCAACATTTTTTCAAAGGATGGGATTATCATTCTTCCCCTCCATTCTCTTTTATCTTTCCTAAGCCTCTTCCAACGTCAAAGGAGGGGGATCCATTGTAAGGAGACTCCTCTATAGACAAGAAGATCCAAGTCTTGAGGATGGTACCATGTATGGAGGGTTGAGGAAAACAATCCGAACTCGATGTTGCAAGGACAAATCCCATCAATGCACACAAGGGAGTCCAAGAGGAGATCAAGAAAAATACAAGAAGTCAAGAGGATGTCAAGGACGGCTAGAAAACAACGAGAAGACAATAGAAGTGAGGGAGGAATGTGAAAAATAGTCTTGTTCTCCTAGCCTCCTCCTCACTCATTGAGTAGTGCTCACTCTTGTCATCCATCACTCAGTCTCTATTTTCTTAGTTCCCTAGAAGTTACCTAGAGCCATGAGTCACCACTTGGGTTGACCAGATACAAATCCATGTGATTATGCCAACCGTGGTGACCAAGGAAAGTTGCATTGTTCACCGCATGATTGTGCCATCCACGGCAACATAGGAAGATAATCCTTACAGGATTATCTTTCAGTTCAGCCTCACCAATTGTGAGAGTAATAAGAAGGAGAGGCAAATCCTCTCAAGGCTCCCCGTGAGCTGTGCTTTTCCAACCTTGTTTGTGCTAATTGCACGTTAGGCTGGTCAGTGGTACGGTTAGTGTAGGACCTTTCTCCACCAAGAAGGACGAGGTGGTGCCAATGGTCCCAACAAGCAGGCTCCTCTGCATCACCCTCATCCGAACTGGATCCTGTAGGTATGGGGAAGATGGTGCTGGATGTTCCTAGATTGGAGTTGCCGCCTGCTTTCCTACGAGTGGTCTTCCTCCACAGCGCTCACTACACAACACCACCAGATACTCTGGCCAAGGTACCACCTGCTTTGCTGCTAGTGGTATTCCTCCATAAGAACCCAATCTTACCACTCTTTGTGAGGCTCCTGAGGCTACAGATGCCACCTTACTGGAGACACCCATGTAGGAGGAGCTTGCTCCACTTCACGAGCATGATGTGTATGAGCTGGCTGATCTACCTCTTGGTTGGAAGGTTTCCTATGCACGATAGATTGTCTGGTGCAATTCAAAACCTAACAGTGGGATTGATTGTTGCAAAGCACGACCGAATGCGTTGTGATCCTCTCATGTTCCCACCATCAACTTTGATGAAAATTTTGCACCCGTTGGGCGCTACACTTGTGCCTTGCTGAGCTTGGTGGTATAGCATAACTGGGAGCTTAAGCAGATGGGCGTGAACAACGCATTCTTGCACAGTGCACCTGATGAGAAAATTAACATGGTGCAACTACCTGACCTTATAGGTGATCCCAATACTTTCTGATGATTTCGCAATGCCTTGTACGGACCAAACCTGTCTCCTTGCTATTGGAACATGGAGACCACTGGCACTCTTGAGAGAGGAGGTTACCATGACAATATTGTGGATCTTGCCTTATTTATGAGTCCTCTGCCCTATCTAATTTTCATCATTTTCTATGTGGAGGATCTTCTCATTGCTTCCTCTTGCCCTTTTGTTGTCCAGCTGGCCAAGACCCATTGTAGTCTCCATAGTCTCCTTATCAAGGACCGTGGTGAAGAAAGAGTCTTCCTTGGCATGGAGGACGACAAAAATGGCTGAAACACACATTTTATGTGCACATCACATTCATTTATTAAGGTTATGTATACTTCATGTGCATCAGTCAGCCTATGTACATAACCTAGGAGAGTTTTTCTGCTTCCCTATTAGCTAGGATTCCACCTGTCTCACTGCCTGGCCACTGTGGGTCAAAGGATGTTGAAATAATGTGATGTGTCATAAACATGGGGGATTCATGTCATTGACTTCCTCCGTGACATTGGCTCCCTCATGTATCTGGCCATGTATTTGGACACGCACTGATGTAAATTTGACCATTAACTACTTGGCACATTTTTTCTAGTGTCCATGTGAGGGGCATCTTGAGGCAATGCTTTGTTTCGTGCATTATGCAGTCTCCATAGTGCACGACATGATGTGTTGAATGGTACAACCCCTAGTCATTG
>SZWC01019116.1:6578-31387 GCA_023375785.1 Penium margaritaceum | reverse complement strand
AATGCATTCAAGGATGCACGCAGACTGTCACATTGAAGGTACTCAACCTTCTGGACCCATTTGACGTGCTGATTCATGGACCCACAAAAGCAAGGCTCTGATGTGTATTAAGTTAAAGCGCTTGATCCTTTGAAAGAGGCAACGGCACTTTATGTTGATTTTGAGTACGAAATTGACACGGATCCAACTAAAAGTCCATGCCAGCTTGTCTACGATGCAGGTCAAGGGACGTATTTGACAAGTGTGTTGATACTTCTTGGCTCATCTACAAAAAGTGGAGGAAGACGTGAAGGAAGACACTACACTAGAGATCAAATTTCCATAGGCGGAATTATCAGATGTATTCCAAGACCCACCGGCTATGCTTCCACCAGAATGATGCATGGGTCACATAATGTTGCTGTAAACAGAGTGGACTCCTCCATTTAGACCCATGTATCGCCTCAGTCCGGCAGAAAGGTGATAAGCCAAATGTCAAATGAAAGAGTACCTTGCAAAAGGGTGGATCAAGCCAAGTAGCTCACCGTACGGTGCTCCGGTTTATTTTTAATTTTTTTAGACGGTGGTTTACACATGTGCATGGACTACAAGGTGGTGAACAAGATGACGGTGTAAAAACAATTCCCCTTACCGCAAATTATGAACATGTTTGACCAAATCCAAGGAGAAAAAGCCTTTTAATCCTTCGATGTGTCTCAAGGGTAATATCAAATCCACATCATGGAAAATGATGTGCCCAAAACAGTATTTCAAACACATATGGGACACTATCAGGTCCAAAAATTGTGCTTCAGTCTAACAAATGTCCCGTCAAACTTCTAGGGAGAAATAAAATAATGTTTAATAAGCAACTTGCTTCGTTTATTTTTTTTTACATGGACGACTTCCTGGTTTTGTCTAAAACAATGGAAGAGGATACAAAGAATCTGTGCAAATTCCTCGCAATCCTTCATGAGCAGAAAATTCTATGCAGAAGTGAGCAAGTACAAGTTTACACAAGATGAGTTTGAAAACCTTGGAAACATATTTGGCAAAGATGGTATCCGTGTCGACCCATAAGAAGTGCAAGCCGTGGTGGATTGGCTACACCCAGAATGCTTTTGGCTGATAGGGTCTTCCTATGGCCTGCAAATTATTTTTTATGATCTATATAAGGGTATTTGACCCTTGTAGCTCTTCCGGATCTTTTGCTACCGTAGGAGGTATGATGTCATGCATCAATAGTAGGACTTGGAGTAGTCCTCATGTAGAATAGTCATCCAGTTGAGTATGAGAGCCGGAAGCTCATCCTCATGGAGATGTGGTACACATCTAGGGATCAAAAACTACTCGCAGTGCTACACGCTTTCAATATGTAGCGATGCTACCTCGAGGGCGCTGAGGGTGGGCGTGATGGTCGTGACCGACCACTGCCCATTGGTGGTTTTTTTATTCAACCGAACCTGTAACGACAAGAGGCACATTGAAGCAAATACCTGGACACATTCTTGTTCACTTGGATTTATCAGCTAGGACGGATCAAAATGGCCAATCCACTAAGCCAACAGCCTATGGAAATGAAAGCAACCACTAAGGTGGTGGGTTTTCTATGGCTATAGTAAAAGCTAGAGTGCAAACACCAGACATCCCTACATCCCTGTGGAAACTACCACGAGAGATTATTAAGTACGGTTTTGTATACATGATCTGGATGGGATACTGTGTGGATTCTTGGTTTCAAGGCTCTTAGAATATGGACAAGTACAGATTGGTGGAGGCTGCGGGAATTAAGTGGCACAGAAAACAAGTCATTGTGCCAGACTTGGGTGACTTTTTAGCGAACATTATCTTCTACTTCCACAACCCATCGGCTGGAGGTCATGTGGGACCTCAAAAGATCGGGCAGGCACTCTCGAACCTCAGTTGGTAGCCAGGATGGAGTTTCGATGTCCAAAGTATTGCACGACATGTGAACCATGTCTCCGGAACAAGGCTAGTATCAGAAATCTTGATGGACTCCTCCAACAGCTTCCCATCCTTGGAACTCCATGGGAGTGCGCCAACATGGAATTTATAAACACAGTCCATGGCCATGATGCAATAGTATTGCTTATGAATCTTCTTACGAAAAAAACACATTTCATTCCTACAATGGCAGAGTGAGTACATATCCAAAAGATTCTCAATAACTAGAGATATATCCATGTTTTGCGCATTAACTATGCCATATCCAAACGCCGGAACTTTAAGGATGCAAAGTCTACTGGTATGTACATTAAACACATTGCAGACGTGTTATTTTACGTATTAATGTCATGTCTAGTCAACTTTCACTTGATTATTCCATATACATATTTGGAGCATTAGCAAGTCGGCTGCCGGTGAATGGTCTCTACTCGCTTCAACGGTCATTGTTTCTGATGACTGGTCATCAGCGACTAGGCAAGAAATCCTGGTTCTTTGTCGGTTTCCACCTGTCAAAGATCTATACCTGAATTCAATTCTGATTAAACGTCATCGTTGCCTCAATGTACTGGCGGCTCAAGTAATGTGCAATGTACCCGGGCTGATATGTGTGTACAAATCTTGTGTTTTTTGTTGGCGGAAATGATGGCATGTAATTTCTTTAGGTATTCAAGCCCCCTAGAACGTGTGCCATGATGCAAAAAAGAACAAACGGGTAGGTATTGGCCCCAACCACCACTGTTACTGGTTTCAAGAGGTGTTGGACACAGAATGCCGATGCCAAAGAAATACGATTAATAATAAATATCGAAGGAAAATCCTACGTTCTTTTTCAGTTATGTTGAACTAATAATTTCTTAACAATTGGTATGCCTGGAATATGGAGAATTTGTGTAGACTAACACATGTCGTAAATTTGTCCAAACTGGAAACATCAGGTATTCTACATATGTCATCATGGACGTCCATTGACAATCCACTCTCTATCCGGAGGATGAAGGGAATGAAGCCAACTAATGATGTCACGTGCAGGTCAAAACTGGCCAGGCTGGCAGCAGTCTGGGGCAAATGCATCGTCGGAATCTTCAGCATAGTCTTCGTCGTCCATGTTGCTGTCGACATCGTAAAAGATGTCCCCATCTTCTTCTTTCCACGTGACGCTTGAAAAGGCAGTCTGGACATGTACGGTATGAAACCTTTGTGACATGGGCATGGCAACCAGTCGGCCATAACTTCAAAATGACATATGTAGTGCACACTCCAGCCAACAATGACAGTACACTTGGATCTTCCAGTGAGCACTCTAACTGTTCCATGGAGGCGTTGCTGTTCATTTGACCCAAGTGTTGGAGACTAGGGGTGCTGCAAAGCAACGTTCAAAGCGATCTTACAATTAATGATTGCACTGCCCGTTATGCATTATCAAAGTGTGCCATGGATATAGGTATCATTATTCTACAGCTAGTTACACGAGGTACCGAAAACACATGGAAACTGAACATAATTATTTCCATGAAGAACTGAGCATACATCCATTTTCCATCAAGACAAGTGACATGCCCTTAACTCTTCTAATCTGGTTGCAACATTGTTGGGGCTTCCTCCATGTCTTGGGACTCTTGCCGTCTGACCCACCCCTTCAGTAACTTCTGCACTGTAGCTTTCATCCCCCCATAGAGTTGGGCACATGTTGTCTGACCTGGGGGTTTCCAGAGTGCAAACATATTCACCTGCACAGACCAAGGAACATTGCATATGATAAGTAGATTAATGCACATTCAGCCCAAATAAATTACAAAGAAAGACATGAACTCTGATGTACATGTATGAATGGGTTACCTTGCACATATACGTGTCGTCATCCACCTCGTCTGGCTCGTCGTCCCTTGCTGCATTTATGTCAACTACTTGCTGTACCATAGCAGCCTGTCGGTCCATGATGCCGTCTCCAAGTTGAATTCGATGCTAAGTTGGCACGTTGAAAGTCGTAGTCTTCTAGTCTAATTCGCCAAGTCGGTTTTGCCACCCAAGTCGTTTCCCTCAGTTTGGCTCAGCCAGAGCCTCCATGCATGCGAAAACACATTTTCCTTGCCTAAAACATGTCAAGTCGGTTTGCTCAGTTTCACCAAGTTTTCCTAAAACCATGCCACTTGTGCTTCTTAGTGTGGACATCAACGTCCACAGCATTGTGTAAACCCATGCTGACTGGCATTGTTGCACATTATCGCATTGTCATGTTCCCTCAAGTCTGAAACACTTGTTTTTTGTTTGTAGTAGAATGTCTAATGCTATGCAAAGGTGAACAAGGAGAAATTAAGAGTCAATGGGCATCACTGAATGCATGAATGGAGAAGTTGAAAATCAGGAAGTATTCCAAGCCTATGCTTTCTTCTTAGTCCTCTTTGGACGGCCTGTGCTAACAACAGCCTTTGATGCAACTGCAGCATTTGTCACCACAGAAGAGGGTGCCCCAGATGGAGCAGTTGCTGTAGAAACAACTGCTTTAGAAGCAGTTGCTGCAGCTATGATTTTTCCAGCTGCATCCTGCACTAGAAAAGTCTCCAACTGTGTGCATTTGTGAACACCTGAGCGCATCACACACTGCACCTCCTCCTGTGGAGATCCCGGTCCTGATTCCTCCTCATCCTCACTGCCACCCCCACTGTCTCCATCTCCGTTCTCCACGTCCGTCTCTTCCATATCATCATCATCATCATCATCTGAAACCTCATCCCTATCAGCCTCAATGCCCCGCTCCTGTACTCCTGCACCAGCAGCAATTCCATCTACCTACTCACCACCACCCGCTTCGGCAATGGCTGGATCCCAGCGTGATGCTCCCACCTCTATGACATCATCGTCAGGTTCGATGTATCCATCATCCATGCTGCCGCTCTCAGATGGATCCTCCTCCACCAAATTCTGAATGTCCACAGTCAGCTGCTTTGCCTTGGTCTTTCCGTACATCTTCGTCAGCCTCACATTCACCCTAACTAGAAGCTCAAGATTCTGCATGTGGAGACGGTTGCTCCGTACTGTTTGCACTAGCTGGTGCTTGCTGAACACCCTCTCATTGTCTGAAGAGCTGCAGGGTTGTGCCAAGAGGTGCATAGCAAAGGAACGCAGCATGGAAAACTGTGTCATGTGCCGTACATGCCAGTAAAAGGTGGGCAAGTCCCCGGACACCACCTGCTGTGCGGCTGCTTTGGCCCTCTCAACATCCTTGGCATCCTTGCTTTGCCATCAGAATGCTGCCCCACTCTGTCTTCCCAACATCCTTGAGTACAAGATCCAGACTGTGTGCGATGCAGTGCATGAAAAACAATTTCGGGTACTTTGAATTCAGTGCCTCATAAGACTTCTTGTTCACAAATGCATTGTCCGCAATGACCATGACCACTCTCTGCAGCCCAACCTCCTGCAACGCCTGGTCAATCACAGCAGCAACATGGTTTGCATCCCGGACCAAACCGCTTGCATCCCGGGAGAAAAGGTGGGCGGTACCCTCGGCATTCGTTGCCATGGCCGAGTAGATTGGCCGTATTTGAATATCACTCCACTCGTCAACACCAGGGACACACCAAAAATGACCTACCCATCCCGAAGTGGAGCTTCCATGTCCGCCAGCTCCTGATCCAGTTGCGGGAGGATTTCTTTGGTGACCGGATCCTTTGACAGCAACCTGGAGGATGCGTTAGTGCGGTGTGTATCCTCCACCAGCTCCAACACCACCCCCTCTTAGCACCAAGATATTGGCAGTGCACACTTTTCCATGACTTTCACAATGGTGTGTTGGCACTGTGCGTTGGCAGCATTAGCAATGTGCTCGGACATCAATGTCTGTCAGGTGGAGTTGAGAGATGCAGCCGAGGTTGGTGTGCCGCTCCGGATGGAGGCAATGATGGGTGCAAGTGCAACATTAGCCCTCCGCTACTGTTGCTCTTGCTGCTGCTGCTGCTACTGCTGCTGCTGCACTTTGCTGGCATCGTCAGTGTCGCCAACGCCGGCAGCCTCTCTTGCGGCCTTGCGCTAGCGCTGGCTAACCACCTCCGCCCAGTTTTCAGGATTTTCCTTGGTTCTCCATGAATCTCCTTCGCCATTGTACAGCTTCTTGTCCGCAGGGGTGAAGTTGTCTAGGGTGGGTCCGGGTGGAAGTCCCAACAGTGCAAGTGCAAGCGCCGGCGGAGTCTTGCACTTTGCAACGTTTCCAACGGCAGCACCATAGTATCCGCGCATGCGGTCACATCCGCCGCAGAATGATTTTCCACATGCTCCACACCAGAAGCCTGGGTAGCCGGACTTGATAGGACATGGCCGGAAAAACTTGCTCAAGGCAACAGTGAGAAAGTCGCTAGTGAGAACGGGTGGCCTTGCAGAAGTGACAGCAGCCACAGTCGCAGAAGCGGGTGATGGCGACTGTGGTTGGAGTGGCCAAATGATGAGTGAGGGTTTGCCTATCTCCATCCAGAGTTCACTGGCTAGTCAACCCACCAGATTGGCTGAAAAGGTGGGGGGGGCGGGGGGGGGGGGGGGGGGGGGGGGGGGGGGTGAGGGCTAGGTTCATTGGATGAGGTGCTGTCCAGGAACATTGCACTGATATGCTGGCAGCCTTGAGTACCACTGCTTTGTACATGAATATAACATGGTTGGTNGGGGGGGGGGGGGGGGGGGGGGGGGGGGGGGGGGGGGGTGAGGGCTAGGTTCATTGGATGAGGTGCTGTCCAGGAACATTGCACTGATATGCTGGCAGCCTTGAGTACCACTGCTTTGTACATGAATATAACATGGTTGGTCTATGTGCTGGCTTCCAGCACATAGACCAATTGGACTGGAGATGCCAGCGGGTGATATGTTGCCACCTGCATGGGCAATCCTCCTTTTGGCACCGCACACCGAGAAGGGCCCGCCTTTTTTGTCGACTGTGGGCTTGACAGGGATCCAAACTGGCTCCCTTTCTTGGTTTTTTTTGGAAAATTCTGTTGCGCGCATAGTGCCATGTAGAGTCGACGTCCAAGTCGATGTGGTTCGACTTGGCGGCTCCGACTGAACCCCAGCAAGTCGGAAGTCGAAGTCAAGACTGCTGTTGGTACACTTCCTCACACCTTCCCACTCATGCTGCTTCCTCAAGTTGTTGTACCTGTCCTCATCCTCTTCTTCTTCTTCATCTGAGTCAGGCAAGATGTACCTCTTGGGGTGGTAGACTTCCTCTTCACTTGTGCCCTCTGTTGTGTCAACCTCCGGATCGCACAGGGGCCTACACCTGCACCAGCACCAGCTGCAGAAGGAGCAGCACCAACACCTGCAGCACCTTTAGCAGGTGTTGTAGAACGAACTGCAGCACCAGAAGCTGCAACACCTCCTGCTACACCAGAGGCTGCGGCTGCTCCTGTTGATGGCCCTACCTAGCCAGAATTGAAGTCCAGCAGACTTATTCTCGCAACTGCACCCGCACCCGCAGCAGATGTTATTGACTCTGCCCGTGCTGCTGCCCACCCACTTCCAACTGTGTCTGCTGCTGCCTAACCTGCTCCAAGTCCTGCAGCTCCCTGCACTTTTGAACCACTAGTGCCAGCCCCCTCTACCTCTGCCCCTTCCGTCCCACCTGCCCCCATGGAAGCTGCTCCTGTCCCTCGTGTGCCAGAACTTCGTCTGTTGCTTCTTACAGAGGAACTACTTCATCCAACACCCACTGCTTCTGCACCGTTTCTGGTAAACGCACGTGGGAAGTGTCCAGCTGCGGTCTCTGCATGTATGGCCTCATCCGTGTGCTCTAGCCAATGCAGCAGCACGTTGGCCACGGCAGCAGCAACTCCTCCCACCGCCGGTGGGTTTGGACACTTTGACTTTGCATGGCCACACATCCCACACTGAGGACAGATGTGGTAATTCCTGCGGTCTTCCCGCTCCCACCTGGAGCTCTTGGGTCAAAAGGGACCACGCTGTTTCTAGACCTTGTCCTCTAGGTGTTTGAGATGGATGGGGCTAACACTGGGCATGGGGTTGTTGTACGTAGGCCGGTCAACCATGCGAGTGTGATGCACATCCACCATAGGCTCCAGATTCTCCTCCCTCCCAATCGATAAAACACACACATGCACGTAGGGCTGCCCCCAATTCTTCCACCCATTGCAGGTGTATTTCCTGTCTTGTACGCTCACTCGGCGTGGGTTGTTGCTCGGGCCTGTCACTGTGGCAAATTCTGGGCCCTCCTTGTCCACCTCGTATTCTGCATTACTCACAGACGTGTTGAGCATCCTCTTCTCTGGTGTTGGGGCAAACTTCCCCTTCACATGCTTGCTCATCTTCCGACAGTCTGCAAGTAAACGCTGGATCCAGGTGTAAAGTACCACAAAGCAATAAAAGGGGAACAGCTTGTGAACCTCTACCATGTGGCTGTTCAACGACTATGCCACATTCAAAGTTGTGTGACCGTGACCTCCAAGTGGGCAATACAGCCTGCTCCACTGCTCTTTCGATATCCCACCCTCCTTGTCAGTGCCTAGAAGCATGACAATAGCACGTGGATACATGCGGCGCTGTTGTTCCTTGCACCTCTACCACTCCGCATTGATCAGTGCGTGTGACAAGCGCCAGAACCAATAGCTTGCCTTTTTGTCGTGTTTTTGGTGGAATTTCTCTCGCACATGGAAAGCACAGTAGCTGTGCAAGACCCCTGGCATCTTCTCGATGGCAGCGTTTAGGAGTCCCTTGTCCCAGTCGCTGATGACGACAGTACCAATCTGCCCAACTGTTGGACATGCCAAAGGCAGGTGGAAACAGAACTACTTCTAGTTATCTTTGTTTTTTCCACTCAACATGGCCCAAGCCATGGACACCGCGTTGTCATTGGCATAGAAAGTCTGGGAAGTAAGCAGAACTTACTTATGCCCATTCTTCAAGTGGGTGCTATCCATGGTCAACAGTCAGTGTGCATGTTGGAAGCCCAGAACGATGGCACCGGGCGCGATTAAGGCACAGGAAAAGCACCCATCTCTAGTGGCCTCGGCAACGGCGCGGGTGTTGGGATCCACACGCATGAGCTGCAGGAAAAAGAAAGATAAAGATCAGGCCAACATTAAGGAAACATGAGGACAAGTGAGCAAGAAAGCAAGTAAAATCCACCTTCTTGCAATACACTAGATACAAAATCCTCCACCCCATGATATATTCGTGGGTCTTGGATTCAGCATGGTACATAGTGTTCTTTCAACCTCCTTGCCAGTGCTCTTCTTCAAGACGGCCTCAAGATTCTTCATGTAGGTTGTGGGGTTACGCTTCAGCGTTGATGCAATCGAATGATCAACCGACCGTACAATCTTTGTTGGATCACCACGTCATGTTCCAGGAACACAATGGTGATCATCCATGAACTGTCCCACGACAACATTGCCATGTTTTGTGGTGACATGGGCCTTCAACTGCCGCGGACACTTCCTCCTTCCACTGTCCACAGCGTACCTCAAACCCGGTCTTCTCGCTCCTCAGCCACCACACAACCATGTGGTTGGCTATGGCATAGTCTTCAACTGCAGCCTTGGCCTCCTCCAATGGAACCACGGGGCATGCATCATCCTATGAAGCAGCATATCCCATGGATTACCGTGCCCATTGTTGGGAATTCCATCCCAGGCGGGAACACATCCATATTCTTGCACCTCTTTGGCCCCGACTTGTCAGGTTTGTCATGCTAGGAGACTACACAAGGAAATGTAGGAAAAGAAACATGCAAAAAAAAGGAACCACGGGTGTGAGAGTGGGTGCTCTCTGGATATTAAGCTTTATTGTGTGGAGAGCACAGTTGCAGCGGAAAGATAGACTTGGAGAAGTCTGGAAGCCAGAGCTGGAAAATCACAGGTTAATGAGACTGAATTGAGTAGAGCGTATTTACACTCTCCGGCCGGCTAGCCCAGGCCTCAGCCTACTGCTTTCCTAGCTTGCTACAACAAACTACTTGCACCTGGACTTGGTGCCTTACTTGCACCTGAACTCGGTGCTCTACTTGCACCTAGTGCCTTGTGCGGGCAGTCCCCGGCCGTCGATCGTCGAGATTGACAATCAGTCTTGTCTCTTGGCGAGCTGCCGCATTGGTCTCGTATGACTCTCGGCGGTGGGTGCGGTCGCCCTGTTGCGCATGCCACCGATGGTACTGCAACCGTCCCATGGTCGTAGTCAACGGAACTGCTTCCGCTGTTGACAGCACGCGCTGTCGGATTCGTCCGCCAAAACTGCCTCTTGGCGGGTAGTGTCGTCGTTACGCTAATCGCTGAGAGGGTGAAAGCCACCCTCGCGTGGTGTGTTTGGAATGCTGCTGCGAAGTGACGAGTGAAACACGCCCCTGGCGTGTGGAACATGCCGTGCTCCATCGCTCGCTCGCTCCTCCTCCTCACTCCGCAAAGCCGCGGTCGAGTGGAGGTGAGCTCGACCGCGAGCCAAATTTCCGAAAAACGGAAAATGACCCAGATGCCCCTGAAACTCGGTTGAGGCCCCGAGTATGCCAGAAAAAAAGGACACCTTGTTACATTCACCCCCCCATCAGAGGCGCGACGTCCCGGCGTGCCTGAGGTACTCCTGGAGAACAGTGTTGGTATCCCCAATATGGAAGCTGGCCTCTGGCTCCCAAGAGTTGTGCTCCGCCGGTTACCCCTTCCACTGCACTAGAAATTCACGCCGACGTCCCCTCTGGCGGTCCGCCAGAATCTTCTCCACCTCAAACTCCTCACTTCCTTCAACCTGGACAGTAGGAGGTGGAGATGCCCCGCGATCCTGGAAGAAGGTATTGGGATCGCGATAGGCACAAAGTAGGGAGATATGGAACACCGGATGGATGGTGTATTGAGCTGGCAGTTCCAGCAGCTTGTAGGAGACGGCCGACCGCTTCTCCAGAATGCAGAACGGACCCACCCATTACGACTTCAGCGTGGGACTCCCAATTCCCATCAGTTGCAGTTTAGCAAATTTTAGCATCACCTGATCTCCCACTTGGAACTCCTCCGCAGAGAGATGTATATCAGCGTGCTGCTTTTGCTGCTTCTGTGCCTTCAACAGCCGTTGCCACACCACGTCCCAAGTGGTGGAAAACCCTTCAGCAATCTTCTGCACAGCCGGAAGCGATGTTGTCGTAGCAAGGGCGGCTAGGCTCAGTGGCTGGTGGCCATAGACCACCTCAAACGGTGACTTTCCTATCAATATTGACACCGCTGAGTTGTAGGCAAACTCTGCCACTCCGAGCTTCTCCTCCCAACCCTCTCCATCTGGTGGGACCATGCTCCACAACAGTTGCTCCAAAGTCTGATTCATGCAATCTGGCTGCCCATCGCTTTGTGGGTGGTATGCCGTGGTCAGCTACACCCGCGTGCCCCGCTTCTCCATGGGATCTCTGTAGAACCACGAAGTGAAGCGTGGATCACGATCCGAGACCACCGACTGCGGTACTCCATGCAGCTTGATGACATGACTTAGGAGGAGTTGAGTTGTCCTGGCAGCTGTGATCCTCTCAGGACATGCGATGAAATGTGCCATCTTGGAAAACCGGTCCACCACCACCAACACCATGTTGTTGCCTTGCTGCGTCACACATAACCCGCCGATGAAGTCAAGCGAGATGTCTTTCCATGGCCTCTATAGTACAAGCAATGGTTGCAGCTCCCTGGATGGCTTGGTCCTCTACGCCTTGATGCGTTGGCACACATCACAACTGCTCACAAACCTCTTGCAATCAGTTGCCATTGATGACCACCAGTATTGGCGTCCGAAAGCTTTGAGCGTCTTGTCGAAGCCGAAGTGACCCAAGTAGTGGGTGTCATGCACCTCCTCTAGTAACAAGTGCTTCAATGGCGCATAGTCTGGCATGAGAATCCTCCACTCCTGCCCCTTTGCCAATACACTCCATCCCACATGACGTCTTTTAGCGTACCACCCATGAAATCATAGTCTACTCCATAGCCGTGCTTGAATAGGCTATGCATGATTGGAGATCCCATTAACACTGAGATGGCATTGAGACTCAAGTCCGGTCTCCCTGACAAAGGATCTGCCGGGTTCACCTTCCTAGGCTTGTACTGGATCTCGTAGTCAAAACTTCCTTCCAAGAACTCCATCTAACGAGTTTGTCGGCAAATGAGGTTCGTCTACGCCTTCAGGTACTTCAGGGTGTAGTGATCCGTGAAATCCACGCAACTCCGCGACTCGAGGTAGCACCTCCAATGCTTGAATGCATAGATCACCGTCAACATCTCCTTTTCATGGATTGCATAGTTCAGCTCCACACCTCGTAGCTTGCATGATGCGTATGCAATCGGTTGTAACCCCTTCCCGTGATCTTGTATCAGCACCACCCCAATGGCATAGTCGCTTCCGTCCGTCACCATGACGTACTCCTTGGATGAATCTGGATGCACCAGGACCGATGTGTCACACATTGCAGCCTTGAGCTCCTCAAAGCTCTTCTACTCCTGATCGCCCCATTCCCACTGGTAATCCTTCCTCAGCAGCTGAGTCAGTGGCACACCCTTCTCTGCATACCCCCGGAAGAACTTCCAGTAGTAATTGAAAAACCCCAGCAAGACCTAGATGTTACACACGCACTTTGGTGTAGGCCACTGCTTCACTGCTTCCACTTTCTTTGGATCCATATGGAGACCCTTGCCACTCATGATGTGCCCAAGGAACTCCACCTCCCTTTTCTTGAACTCGCACTTGGAGAGCTTTGCAAACAAATTCTCTTCCCGAAGAATTTCCAACACATGCCAAAGATATTGCTAATGATCTTCCAGAGTTGAGGAGTAGATGAGGACTTCGTCGAGGAACACCACCACGAACTGGTCCAAGTGAGGGTGGAAGATCCTATTCATGAGGCTCATGAACATTGCAGGACGTTGGTCAACCCAAACGGCATCACGAGGTACTCAAAATGGTCGTACCGTCTCCGAAACGCCATCTTCTCCACATCATGTGCCGCAATCCGGATCTGATGGTACCCCAAGCGTAAGTCAATCTTGCTGAAGTACCGCGCTCCCCTCAGCTGGTCAAAAAGCTCCTCGACCCTTTGTAGTGGGTACCGGTTCTCGATCGTTACGTTATTCAGTGCACGATAGTCCACGCACATCCACAGCTCCCCTATCTTCTTTTTTACGAAGAGGACAGGTGTAACGTATGGTGACACTGACGGTTTGATGAACCCCTACTCCGTCAGCTCCTCCAACTGCTTCTTCACCTCACCCAGCTCACTACCGCTCATGCGATAAGCAGCCTGTACCATTGGAGTTGCTCTAGGAACCAACCCAATTCTGTGGTCGATGTCCTGCTTTGGTGGTAAACCCTTTGGCAGCTGAGCAGGAAACATGTCACTGTAGCTGTCCAACACTTCCTTGATGCCTTCCGACAGCTCTGCTGCTGGTGCTTTTTGCTATTCTCCCTCCTTTTGCTTTACATCTGCTACCAACACTTCCACCTCTTCAGTTGCTTCCTTCTGTTGCACCCACACAAGGTACACTTGATCTCCCTTGTGCTGACAGCGCTTTAGCTGTACGTAACTCAACTGCGGCACCTTGCTTGCCTTGGAGTCCTTCTCCTTTACCCACAACAACAAAACGATTTTCTCTCCGTATTTCTTCACTTTCACTTGGCTGCTCACCCAATCCACAGCAGGATTCCACCGGTATAGCCAGTCACACCCCAGAATGGCGTCATAGGCGTCCATCGAGCACGTGCAAAAGTTCATCTCGCACGACAGCTTGCCCAGACAGATCCTCAGAGGCTTAAGAGGAAGTCCGCACTCCAGCTCCCCTTGCACCAACTTGACCGTAGTTGGCTTCCCGAGTAGTCGTGCAAGCACCAGCCTCTTTACAAGCTCTTTGCTGAAGAATGAGTGTGACGCACCGCAATCCAGCAATACCTTAATCTGCCAGCGAGTCTGGCGCCCCTCGCCGCCTGTAGAACCAGCCGATAAAATTTCGGCTTTCAAGAGGATTCCCGGAATGCTCCCGTTTCCTTCCCACCGCAGTAATATACTCGGCAGCTCCCTGGTTGGCGAAGGAATTTTGGGGCTGGTGTTCGCTGATGCGGAGAAAGCTTTCCCAGCAGTTGGCCGTCCGCCACTCACTGCTGGTTGTCGTTTCCCTACTGCTTCTTCTTGCAGTCCATCTTGTGGTGCCCAGGCTTCCCGCAGATCCAACATTTCCCACCATGCGTCTTGCTCTGATGCTGGCTTCCTTGCATTGCGTCGATCTCCATAGGGTCAGCTTGTTGGTTCTGTGTTTGACGGTGAAAGTTTTCCTATTTTTCACGGAAATCCCCTCGACGGTAGCATAGCGCGTCAACATGCTCAGCAGTGGCTACCATCACCTGGAACTCCGTGATGCCACTTAGTGCCAGCGTGCACTGAATTTCTGCATTCAAGCCGTCATGGTACTTGTCTGCCATCTCCGGCTTGCTCATGCCGTCTATCTCCGAGCACAACGCCAAGAAACGGCGTGTGTACTCCTGCACCGAGCCGATCTCCTTCAACTGCTTCAGCTTGTTGCGTGTGATCATGGAGGCATTCATGAGATCGAACCAATCTCTTGTCATTCCTGAGTCACGTGGCCTGAGGCTCCGGTCTAGAGAAACAGCACCGACACAATGGCAATTGCCGATCGTCCAAGGGAATTTCACCCAAGGATCACGATCACCCCCAAGGAATCAACTATGCCTCTGGTGAGACCTAGTTACCCAGGTGCTTTCGCTCAAGGTCTTAGGGGCTCCCGCCCTCTAAGCCTTCTTCTTCCTTGGTGTGAGAGCCCAACAAATTAAGTCAGCACTCTCACACGAGCAAGATTACAACCATCTTAGCAGCTCATATCAAGCTCAGTCTCAAGCGCACAGCTCAAACAAGAGACGACAAGTGAAGGAGTAGTTGAGACAATGGCAAGTACAAGGCATAAATAGCTGAGGAGTGCCTTTGGCAGCCGAAGCGCGTGCGCCTCGGCTAAGCCAAAGCGTGCGTGCCTCGGCAGATGTCACTCCTTAAATTAAGGAGGTCATCCCCTCAATCAGGGAAGCCATCCCCTGATCCAAGGCACATCTTGCATCTTCCAATCCGACCGTTGGATCAGCCCAAAACTTGGATAGCTGACGGTTTTTCACCTGCTCTTTCCATCCGTACAGTCAGATTGACAATCTGAATAGCCATCATCAGAAACCCAGGGGATTTATCCTTGAACAAGGACAGTGCATGCCTGGCCTGTTGGACCGGACCCAGGGGACTTGCTCCACATGAGCAGTGCATGCCTGGTCTGCCCACTACTTGCCAATTCTGGAGACTAGTGGCCATGGGGCATTCAAATAACATCTGTGATGGCTTGCTCAAACTACTCCCATGTCATCGGCATACACGCTTCAGCTCGTCCCGCGCCTGGCTGCCACAACACGGCATGTTGCACAGCTGCGTTCCCACCTCCACCTCGTGCAGCCAGCATAAACAGTTGCCTCCACTACTCCAATGCTGCTCCGCGTAGCAGTGTCACAGTGAATGACACACGTACAGCATCTTCCTCTGGAGGGTGACCAAGAGCCCTTAAGAAGGTGTTCATCACAAACAACTAGGTCCGTACGCTCGCACCCTTCACTGAGGGATTGAACGGTTCCAAAGTCTTTGGCTTTGGTCTTGGCGGACTCCATGACCGGGCCACCCGAACCTGTCCAGCGTCGGTCCCGTCCCGCAGGTCAGCCATCTGCTGTTTGAGCCGCTCATTCTCTAGCTTGAGGGCTCCCAGCTACTCTAAAATCTGCTGCAGGGCCTGCTCCATGGCTCTTGATGAATTTTAGCCGCTCGAGATCCTTAAAAAAAATTGGCAGCGTTTCGGCAGCAATCGAAAAACGTTTGGCAGCAATTTAGCAGTCCTGGATGAGAATGTGACGTCTTCAAAGTGCGTGGGAGTCACCCGTCGTCTCTTGCGCGTGCACGGTAGGCCGTGTGGACATTCTGGAAATCTAGAAAATTTTCCAGAGGTTGACTCGTGCGTTGGCTTCGAAGTCTGGTCCAACAATCTCCCTCTCGATCAGCCTCGACGTTGTCCGGTGTAGGCATAGAGTGCGCCGGACAACGTCAACACTGCCAGTGCTTCCATCCAACACGTGGCCCTGGCTCTGATACCAGATGTGAGAGTGGGTGCTCTCTGGAGATTAAGCTTTATTGTGTGGAGAGAACAGTCGCAGCGGAAAGATAGACTTGGAGAAGTCTGGAAGCCAGAGCTAGAAAACCACAGGTTAATGAGATTGAACTGAGTACAGGGTATTTATACTGTCCAGCCGGCTAGCCCAGGCCTCAGCCTACTGTTTTCCTAGCTTGCTACAACAAACTAGTTGTACCTGGACTTGGTTCCCTACTTGCACCTGAGTTTGGTGCTCTATTTACACCTAGTGCCTTGTGCGAGAAGTCCCCGACCGTCGATCGTCGAGATCGACGGTCAGTCTTGTCTCTCGGCGAGCCACCGTGTTGGTCTTGTATTGTCAGGAATGCTTTCCTGGCATGCTCTGATCCACCTAAGTGTCCCTCCCCTTTCTTCATAGCCCATGAGGAGGCAGGGCCGATTGTGGGATTGGAGCTTGGTTCTCTCGTCTGGGGGAAGCCAAGCATAGGCTTTGCATCCAAAAATTCTCAGATATCCAAAAGCTGGTCTGTGTCCAGTCCACGCTTGAATAGGAGTAGTACACCCTGACAGAAGTTTCTTGCAAGGCAGCCTGTTGGTGAGATGAGCAGCTGGGGAGACGGCTTCAGCCCAGAACTGTGCAGGCAATCCTGCAGTGTGTAGCATTGTTCTGGCCCTGTCCAGCGATGTCCTGTTCATCCTCTCGGACTTGCCATTTTGCTCCGGAGTTTTGGGTACAGTAGTTTGATGTACTATGCCTTTGAGTGCATAAAACTGCTTCCGGGTATGGTTGACGAACTCACCCCCGTTATCTGTTCTGATCTTCTTCGCAGTCATGTCCGTTTGATTCTCTATCATCCTGATCCATGTCTGGATGATGTCAGGTGCTTCTGATTTGTACCTGAGAAAAGGAACCCAAACCATGTGGGTGGAGTCATCAATGATGACTAAGAAGTACTGCTTTCCAGAGTGGGATGGCTCCTTGATGCAGCACAAGTCCATGTGAAGGAGTTCCAATTTCTTGAAGGTCGCAGTAGTTGTGTATGTTTGGAATGAGTGCTTGTGTTGCTTTCCTGCAAGACAATCTGCACAGGGTGGTGTTGAGGGATCAGTCTTCAGATTGGATGGAAGATCATGAGCCCCTTGTTCCGATGATAGTTTAGCCATGGCTCCATAGCTCAGATGAGCTAGACGTTTGTGCCATAGTTCTGCCGCTGTAAGAACTGAAGTCTTGGCCGGGCTTGGAGTAGGTGATGATGTGGTAGCAGCAAAGGCCATTTCAGGTTGCTCAGAGACGTGAGGAGCTGTTTGAGTGTTGACGATGGTCAGTTTTCCCTCTCTGCGGGCAATTCCTGCAATGTGGTTGTTGGATGACACTATCTTGCATGTCTTGTCAGTATCAAAGGTGACTCTCAGGCCTTTGTCATTGAGTCTTGAGACCGAGAGAAGGTTTGCAGCCAAGCCAGGAACAAAGAGAACATTCTCAAAAGTCCTGGCCACACTCTGCCCTTCAAGCTCAATGCCCACTCGGCTGGTCCCAACTCCAAGTGCAGGTGTCAGTCTGCCATCTCCAACTCGAACTCGTCTTGGTGGGTTCAAGGGCTTGTAGTCAATGAACCATTGCTTGTTGCAAGTCATGTGTTGAGTGCACCCAGAGTCAATGATCCAGGCCAGAACTCCAGCCATCAAAAGGAAAGCACTGGGAATTGAGCAGAATGCCATCTCCTCCATGATGTATTTTTGAGATATGGATGACTTGGTCTCAATGCTGGGTGCAGTTGAGCTGCTTGGTGTCACAGGATTCCCAGTGGGTGAAGGGCAACCAGCAGCTTCCAGAGCAAACTGCTGTTGTTCCAGCATGATTTCCTGCAGCTGTATCTGTTCCATCTGCAACAGGGATGGCTCAATGTCAGCATTTTCCAAATTGTCAAGGATGTTGACTTGAGTGTCAGCAGGACGTCTGGATGCCAAGAACTCTGTCAGAAGTGCAGCTGCTTGAGAGTGTATTTCTTCAGAGCAGTGTGCTTGCTGTGTTTTTCCACCATGTTGTTTTTGCTTTCTGAGTGGACAATCCCTGTTAATGTGTCCCAGCTGTTGGCATTCCCAGNTTGCTCATATTCCCTTGCCCATTTCTCCTGTTGCCATGAGTCTCAAATCTTGGAAACTTTTGAGTGCCCGGGTTCTGGTACATATTGTAGAGGGCTGTATCAACTCCGCCTCCCTTGCGATATTTGTCTTCTGCAAGTACAAGGGCTTCACAGGCCTTGTCCAATGTTAGGACATCAGTTGTTGTGGTTCTGGTGGCAGCAGCTGTTGCTGCGGCGATTGCAGCTGTTACGGCTGCTGGATCTTCTGCTCCAGCTTGAGCGATGGTGGCCAGAGCCCCCATGCCAGCTTTCAAGGCATCGATTTCTTCTTGGAATGGTCGTGACTGCTCCTTGAGTTCTGTCATGCGGTCAACTGTTTCTTTAAATCTGGAGGGAAGTCCACGAAACAGCATTAGAACCATTGCTTTTTCTGTGATTGGTTCTCCAATGGCCTTGATTCTGCTGGCTAGAGTCTTCAGATGTGAAATGTGGTCTTCCAGCTTGGTATCCTCTTCCATACGCAGTCCATGAAATCCAGCAAGTAGATTTGCTAGCTCAGCGTCAGAGGTCTTGATGAATCTGTCCTTGAGAGCCTTCCAGGCCACTCTTGGATTCAGGTCAGTGTTGTTGTCCCTGATCAAAAATTTGAGTCTGTCACTGATCTGCAGAGCTAGGAGAGCAAATGCTTGGTCACTGCGACGCTGCCACTGTAGTCTTTGTTCATTTGTGGCTGCTGCATCAAGAAGTTCTGTTGGTGGGTCAGATACAACTCCCCAGAGCCCCTTGTTGAGGTAGACCATTTGCATGTTAAATGCAAATGTATGGTAATCATCTCCATCGAACTGTGGAATTTTGATGACTCCATCCTGTAAAGTTGCCATGATCAGCAGTCACAAGTGAAGCCAGGTAATTCCTGTCCTGGACGTTGTAACAATGTCAGTTGGTGATGTTGAGACAAGAATTATGCAGCCCTGCTCTGATACCACATGTTAGAAATTAAGATCCCAGAAAATGTACTGTCGCCTTGTCTCAACAAATTGCACAGCTCAGCCTGTCCTGAACCACAGTGAAGTGGCACCACACTTCACGGTTCTCAGGTAAAATCGCCTCTTACAGACATACACTCAGAAAATACACACTGAGAGTCAAGAGGGAACCGAGCTGAATCCAGAGCTTCAAATCTCACTTAAAATGGTCAACTACTGAGTACAAACGAAGCTAAGAAAGAATGACTGAAGTCCTACTCTAAGTACTAACATTATGTCCTACTCCCTGCCCCTGATCCCTGCTTCCGGTCAACTAGAAAATAATCTAAGTAGTCAGCTCTGCTGGCTGTTACTGCTGCTTCCGGGTCCGCGATGAGTCTGTCTCCGGTCGCGCGTCAATGTGCGATCGCGCGATCCTCGTGCCTCCTCGCTAATCCCCTGTCCTCCGCCCTCCACAGCCGACCGGACCGAGANAACTGTGGAATTTTGATGACTCCATCCTGTAAAGTTGCCATGATCAGCAGTCACAAGTGAAGCCAGGTAATTCCTGTCCTGGACGTTGTAACAATGTCAGTTGGTGATGTTGAGACAAGAATTATGCAGCCCTGCTCTGATACCACATGTTAGAAATTAAGATCCCAGAAAATGTACTGTCGCCTTGTCTCAACAAATTGCACAGCTCAGCCTGTCCTGAACCACAGTGAAGTGGCACCACACTTCACGGTTCTCAGGTAAAATCGCCTCTTACAGACATACACTCAGAAAATACACACTGAGAGTCAAGAGGGAACCGAGCTGAATCCAGAGCTTCAAATCTCACTCAAAATGGTCAACTACTGAGTACAAACGAAGCTAAGAAAGAATGACTGAAGTCCTACTCTAAGTACTAACATTCTGTCCTACTCCCTGCCCCTGATCCCTGCTTCCGGTCAACTAGAAAATAATCTAAGTAGTCAGCTCTGCTGGCTGTTACTGCTGCCTCCGGGTCCGCGATGAGTCTGTCTCCGGTCGTGCATCAATGTGCGATCGCGCGATCCTCGTGCCTCCTCGCTCATCCCCTGTCCTCCGCCCTCCGCAGCCGACCGGACCGAGATCGAGGTCGAGGATCGATCGGTCCGATCGAGCTGCCACGTCAGCGGTCCTCGCTCCTCGACCTCGCTCTTCGCTTTGACGCTCTGCTCCGGTCGGACCTGCGAGCCACCTTTGCCTGGAGTGCAAAAACCCTTGGACTAAGTACAACTTGTCCCCAATTAATCAGCATCGAGCTGCGGCCAGACTAGGACAGGTGGGACACCCGGTTGGGTCTGCCCATAGTCTCTCACTGGTACCCGCTCCACCTAGGCAGAAGAATAGAAGTAAAGTAGGCAGAAGGTCAGGAGAGCAATGGCCTCAGCTCTCCTGGCGTTCTTGCCACTTTTCCATTTTGCTATTTTTATCCTCAGTCACTTGACAACATAACATTTTGGTTATCTAACACTTTGATCATCAATTCCGGTGCCACTCATCACATGACCTGTTGTCGTAGCGACTTCGTAGTCCTCGGCCCTGCCGTGTCTGCTCGTTACGTTCGCACAGGCTCTGGTCAGTCCTTGCCAGTTCAGGGTGTTGGGGTCGTGTGTTTCGACGGTCCGTCTGCCCCCCTGTATCTTTCGGAGGTGCTGTTTGTGCCTGACCTTGAGCTCAGTTTGCTTTCTGTACGTGCTTGCACACTGATGGGACTCTCTACGGAGCACACTGTAGACTCCGTGACTGTGACTGCTATTGATACTCGTAGCATCGTTCTTCGTGCCTCTGTTGTGGATGACTTGTATTGTGTCTCTCGGACTTCTCCTCTTTGCTCCCCTTCCCCTTCAGCTCGTGCTTTTGTCACTGGCATTCTGTCTCCTGAGCACCAGCAATTGCTTCATCAACGTCTCTGTCATGTAGGCTCCGACACTGTGTCAAAGCTCATTCGGACACAGCCCGTCCTCGGTCTTGACGCGGCTTCTTTCGAGAAGCCGCCCAAGACCGACTGCATCTTCTACGCTCAAGTTAAGCTGCATCATTGCACCTACCCTGACTCCCATTCTCGTGCACTTCGCCCTCTTGAGTTAGTCCATTCGGACCTTCTTGGTCCTCTTCTCGTCGAGTCTCTGTCCGATCGGGGTCGATATGTCCTGACCTTGGCTGATGACTTCACTCGGATGTGGTGGGTCTACAGCTTGCGCCAGAAGAGTGGCGCCGCTCTCGCGGTTCGCCTCTGGCTAGTGATGGCTGAGCGTCAGTCCCGTCACACGCTGCATACCTTCCGCTTGGATCGCGGCGGTGAGTTTCTTGGCGAGATGGACGGCTTCTTTGCCGAGCACAGGATCTTTCACCAGGTCTCTGCTCCTGTTACTCCTCAGCAGAACGGTATCTCTGAGCGTTGGAACCGCACCATGGAGGATGCGGTTCGTGCTATGCGTTCTGAGTGCGGTCTCCCAGAGTCCTTTGCTTTTAAAGGATTTGCCTACATGACTTGGGTCTGGAACCGCCTCTCGCACGGTCCTCTTCTGGACCACATCACACCGTATGAGCTCTGGTTCGGCCACCGTGCAGACCTGCGCCTTGCTCGCGTCTGGGGATTCTTGGCTTCTGTGTGGTACACCGAGGAGCAGCAGGGGTCCAATGTCTCACCGCGGGGTCGCTTGTGTGCCTTCGTAGGCATCTCCCTACGGTTGAAGACCCGGCGTTTTTGGGATTCCACTCATCGTCGCATCGTTGAGTCACACGACGCACTTTTCTTTGAGTCCCTCACCGACCGTGATCTGACATCGATCACGTCGCTATCCGCCACGCATGTTCCTACATGTGAGGGTTCTCGACCAATGGGGGAGTCTACGCCTGTGAGCACCTCTCCCCAAGCTGATGTGTCCGTTCGAGCTCCCTTCACTTCTCGGTCTCCGGCTCTTGATGACCAAGCAATCATCGCCGTCGGCCCAGAGACCTCTCCAGCACAGCCGGCTTCTATCCTTTTACCTTTGCACCCCACAGGTACCCATGATCCTGTACCCGTGCGCACTACTGCGACTGTCCCTGTGTCCACCGGTACTCCTGCCTCTGTACGTGGTCCAGCCTCACGTGCTCCTACTGTCACACCCAGTCCCGTGTCTCCCACACACGCATCTCCTCGCACGGCATCACCAGCTCCTTTGCCTCAGCCTTTGCCAGCTGTGGTTGTGCCTGTCCCTNTGGGAACTGCACCAGATGGATGTGAACAACGCGTTCCTCCATGGCTCTCTCGATGAGGATATTTACGTGGCTCAGCCACCAGGCTTTGAGGACGATGACAAGGTCTGGCGCTTGCGGAAGTCCTCTTACAGCCTCAAGCAGTCTCCACGGTGTTGCAATCAGGAGATCACTGGCACCCTGACTCGTACGGGATATGTACATAGCAAGGCAGATCCCTCTCTCTTCATCCGACGGACGCCTGAGAGGTTTACCGCCATCCTGGTCTCTGTCGATGACCGTCCAATCGCGTCTCCTTCACTGGAGGCCGTGAAGGAGGCTAAGGCTATCCTCCAGACTGCCTACAGGATGAAGGACCTTGGTCCTGCAGTGGTGTTTCTTGGCATGGAGATCGTGCAAGACCGTAGACGTCGGACACTACTATTGCATCATGCCCGATACGCACGTGTTGTGGGGGAGCACTTTAGCGACCTCCTTGGTGCAGTGCCCACGGCTTCCACACCTCTCATGCCCGACGGGCAGGATGCCCTGAAGGTGGACGATCCCACACAGCTGGGGGAGACAGTGGATGTGACCTTGTACCTCCGTCTCATCGGATCTCTGATGTATCTGGCCACTACCACACGTCCTGACATCGCCTTTGTCGTCAACCTCCTTGCCTAGTTTTCGCAGGCTCCACATGCCAGAGTCCTTCACGCAGCTGTGCAAGTGGTGCGGTATGTGGTCTCCACACCGTACCTCGGACTTTGCTTTCGCCGGCAGTGTTCGGTGGTCCTTGACGGCTATACTGACAACAACTGGGCCTGGAGCCCAGATGGACGCAGTCGCACCGGTTACGTGTTCCTGCTCGGTGGTACCGCTGTATCCTCGCGCAACGAGAAGCAGGGTTGCATCACATGTAGCTCTTCCGAGGCAGAGTACGTTGCTTTGAGTGCAGGGGCTGCTAGGGCGGTATGACTGTAGCACCTGTTCTTTGAGCTGGGTCAGTCAGTACCTGCCATTGTGCTTTGTTTTGACAACCAGAGTGCTCTTGCCATTCCCAAGAACTCTCGTGTCTTTCATGCTCGCACGAAGCACATTGCGGATGAGCATCACTTTGTGTGTGATTTGGTGCAGCGACACGTGATCTTTGTCATATGGGTTGGCTTTGACATGCAGTGTGGTGACTTCTTGACGAAGGCACTAGTTCGCGGAAATTTCCTTGTGGCCATTCGTTCTATTGGGCTTCGCCCCCTGCCTGAGAGTGGTTGAGTGTGGGGTGTGGATGTGTCCTTGTCACATCTGTTTTTGCACTCGTTGTTGTACTCGTCTCAGTGCTGCACGTGTGTGGACATGCGTACCATCGGGTCATGGGGGAGTGTTGTGATTTGTGACGTTCCTGTCGACCTGTACAGTTTACTGTGACCACTCGGCCGTGTCGATACTCGTGCAGATCCCTGATGCAGATCCTGGTGGTACCGGTGCGTCGTCTGGTGGTGGACTACCAGCTTGGAGCTGAACGACGACCGTTCCAGAGCTCTGGACGCTGCCCGGGACCTCCTGCAGTTTTTTCTACAGCACGTAGGAGTTTTTCGGTGGACTGGCCATGGGCCCGATTTGCAGTTTTTGCATTATCTGTCCACCGTTTGATGCCAGATGTATGCATGTGACCAGTCGTAGCATCCGGCTTGTGATCCTGCACGTCTAGGTTCAGACGGCGTAGCGTTCTGACATGTCTGCGCAGAGTTACGGCCAAAACAGTGGTTGTGGGCCGGTTTTAGGACAGATGCACTGTCGCGTGCGACACCCACCGTGCACCGCAGTAGGTACTTATGCCATGGACCTATCATTTGTCATTTCTCTCTGCAAATGCTATTGAAGCATCCTGACACTTTACCTTGTGTCTCCTAGCCAGACCCTTGCCGTTGTGTGCACGACCTGTGACTGTCGTCACCATCTGACCAGGCACTGACGCCTAGTCGGCAGTTGTGTCGCTAAGAAGCTTCCACACATCTTCTCAAGAAGAACCTACACAAGGAGACGGGAGCAGCATCTCTCAAATCGGTGCAACGTCCCCTCCATTGCTCAGTGCACGTCGTCGTCAACGTCCGCCAGGTCAGTCGTCGCTATGAGCATGTACACCAACTGAGAGGTCACAGCACAAGCCAGTGAGACGGTGCATATGCAAATCACAACTCCCCAGATCCTGTCCACCAATTCTTTGGAATCATGCACCTAGGTTGGTGCGATCTACACCAATCGGTTTGCCTTGGCGCTACCACGTGCGCATGTGGGGGGGTTATTTCTAACTTCATTCTTAACTTGCTGTACTCTTTCAAGTTTATCTTTGTTGACTCTCAACTGCCCCAAACGCCGTTTGTCACATGGTGTTCCCATAGTGTGTGCTTTCACGCAGTACACCGCGCAAGAGTCAAGTGCATACAGGGAGAGAGAGAGAGAGAGAGAGAGAGAGAGAGAGA
>SZWC01019115.1:32532-54151 GCA_023375785.1 Penium margaritaceum | reverse complement strand
CTCTCTCCCAGCACGGCCGTGCTCTACGACGCCACCCTGCCACTCTGAAGCGGAGGCACGACGGTGCTGCACGCCCAAGCCAACCGAGGGGGTGGCTTGGGAGGTGCCGCTGAAGTGCTCCTCAGCCCAACCATCTGCCGCTGGTGTGCTGCTGCTGCCAACGACGCCTCGGCCAGCATTGCTTGTGCTGCCGGCAGAGTGCAACGCGCCGTTGGCAACAGGAAGGGGCAGTGGCACTGGATCTACACCGAGGCCGCTGAGGACGAGCTCAACGTCCCTCGTGACGTCGTCGTCAGCGGGGACCCCTTCCCCATGCTCCAAAGAGACACCCACCGTCGAGTCATCGCCGAAACTTTCGCCCAAGAAGCTGCCGTACTGGTACACGGGCAGTCCCGCCCCTGCCTCGGCCAGTTCCGCCAATGCAGGCCCATGTCCTTGACTGAATTCGCTCCTGCCACCAAGGATGGCGCCGCCACCATCTCGGGCCAAGATGTCATGAGCAGAGGCGAATCCGCCAGCCAGAGGAAGTTCGTCAGGCGATATGGCGTCCATCCCCTTGCGACAACAAACCTCTCCGCCCCCCCGTTCCTCTTCATACAGAGTGCTTCCCAAGCAGCATGGCCAGAGATCGTAGTTGAACACGGTCAATATCAGACACGCGGGCGGAAAGAGGAAACACCACACATTCTCAGCACCAGTGTGCGTCAGAGGTGATACAAGCAGTGTAGCTGAGCTTTTCGCTCCAGTTCGAGTGCACGCTTCCGCGGTCGCTGTCCGCAAACGTGGTCTGCCACAACCGACAAAATCTTAGCATTGAAAGCTTGTCATGAGTAAAAGCAGCGCATGTATCGGAGTGGGCGCTCCCTGCAAAGAGAGCAAGCATATAGCCTATGATTGTGTCGCTCGTCGTTGAAAGATCAAACCGATGTCCCTCGATGACCAGCAGGGATACTGTACGACACCTCACCTCCCACAAAGCGTTGGATTTACTAGATCTCATAGCCTCTCTGTCGAGCCAATTTTGCCCCCACACAAAATCTTTTCTGCATATACATCGTAACAAACTAGTACTCCATGAGATCGAGACCTCGTTCATTCCCGAGTCGGCTGTGGTAGATCGCGTAACCGCCCATAGGCCAGATCGTACGCGTGCAAGAAGCCATCACTTGCTGTACCGACTCACGATGTGTGATACCACCGGACATTAGGCATGGGCGGGTTGTCACAGGTATCGGTAATGGAAGCCTCCTTTCCGTCTTACGCAGTAGAGGACTAACGTCCTCCACCGATGGACCGTAACGTGTCGCTTCAACCCGAGGACGGAACTCATGTAATAACGAGCGCGGGAAAGCGAGACCTTGGCTCATGCTGAGATTGCACAGGGAAGCCGACACGTGCGATTTCAGGCGCGGAATGCCTGGTCAACCGCGATCGGTAGCACCCAACGGTTCCCTCGATCTTGCCTTTGATGGGAGAAGCATTCTTGTCATTCCGTGATTCGAGACATCCTGATAATGTCTGTTTGTTTTCCCGATACTTGTGCTTTGGGGACATCGAAAGCACAAGAATTCAACCTGCCCTCCCAGGTGTTACGCTGAACGGAGCGCAAATGGTACACAGGTAGAAATTGCAGAGCAGAATACGATCTAGAATTTAGTAAAATAGAAAATTTTATAAACAGCGGTAAATTTACTTCGATGAAAAAGTTCAAAATGATCGAGCATATATATATAAGTATGTCAAGCTACGAATGAAGTATATTTGGAGTTCTTGGGTCGATCGTCGAGGGACGTGTGTGGAGTCGCATCCTGAGTGGTCGGATTTGAAAAGCTCCGTTGAGGAATCGAGGGGCTTCAAGGATCGATGGCGAAGATGCGTCAAGAACTTGACCGAAAGGTCGTAACACTTCTTTCAAGGGTTCTTGTAAGTGGTCGAAGTTTTCCGAAAGTGCGAGAAGGTTTGCCGGAGGGTGAGGGCTATTCTTCGAATTCCCCTCGACCATCAGGGCGAAAACTCGAGGTCTCGACACGTGGTGGGCCATTAGTGTAATGAAGGAAATTCCCAGTCGAAAGATTAGGAACCCGTGTATGTTTGGTACGTAACACTGCCCCCCCCCCCCCTTTTTTTATCTGCAACGTCCCGGCGTGCATGTGCACGCATGCTGGGACGCCACGACATCGCAGCACATGTGGCCTCGTGATGGCGGTATGATCCGTCGAAGAGGTGATTGACGTCTCAGAGGCTGTTGTAGGGTTCCTAGCTTTCATGCGCGGCGTCGTAGCTATGCCACTTGAAAAGATGTTCTGTCATTTTTCCACGTCGTCAATAGCCGAGAATGTCCTCGATGACGTATTTAGTGTCCTCGTCCACTTGTAAAGGAGCAGGAGGGACATCACTGCCGGGGACATTTTCTCCACGGTCTCGGCAGTGCTTGAGTCGGCTGATATGGAACACTGGATGTCAGAAGATGCATGGAAGCTTCCTAGCGACACAGCCGCTGACTAGGCGTCACTGTCTGGTCAGACGGTGACCACAGTCACAAGTCGTGCACACACCGGCAAAGGTTTCGCTATGAGACACAAGACAGAGTGTCAGAATGCTTCAATAGAATTTGCAGAGAGAAATGACAAATGACAGGTCCATGGCATAAGTACCTGCCGCGGCGCACGGCGGGTGTCGCACGCGGTAGTGCAAGGTCTGTCCTAAAACCGGCCCAAAACCATTGTTTTGGCCATAACTCTGCGCACACATGTCAGAACGCTACGCCGTCTGAACCTAGACATGCAGAATCACAAACCGGACGCTACGACTGGTCACATGCATGCATCCGACATCAAACAGTAGACACAAAATGCAAAAACATGCAAATCAGGCCCACGGCCAGTCCACCCATAATGTCCTACGTGCTGCAGAAAAACTACAAGAGTTCCCGGGTAGCGTCCAGAACTCTCAAACGGTCGTTGGTGAGCTCCAAGCTGGTAGTCCGCCACCAGATGACGCATCGGTACCACCAGGGTCCGCATCAGGGATCTGCACGAATGTGGACACGGCCGAGTTGTCACAGTAAACTGTACATGTCAACACGAACGTCACAAATCACAACACTCCCCCATGACCCGATGGTACGCATGTCCATACATGTGTAGCAATGAGACGAACACGACAACAAGTGCAAGGACATATGTGACACGGACACAGACACCACCCCACACTCAAACACTCTTAGGCAAGGGACGAAGTCCAACAGAAAGAATGGTCACCAGGAACTTTCCGCGCAATAGTGCCTTCGTCAAGAAGTCAGCACGCTGCATGTCAGTGCCAACCCAAATGACAGAGATCATGTGTCGCTCCACCAAATCACGCACAAAGTGATGCTCAACTGCAATGTGCTTCGTGCAAGCATGAAAGACACCAGAGTTCTCCGCAGTGGCTAGAGCACTCTGGTTGTCGCAACGAAGCACAATGGGGGGTACTCACTGACCCAGCTCAAGGAAAGGAAGCTGCAACCATATCGCCTCAGCAGTCCCTGCACCTAGAGCGACATACTCTGCCTCCGATGAGCTACGTGCAATGCAGCCCTGGTTCCAGCTGCGCCAGGACACAGCGGTACCACCGAGCAGAAACACGTAAATGGTGCGACTGCATCCATCTGGGCTCCACGCCCAGTAGCTGTCAGTGTAGCCATCAAGGACCACCGATCACTGCCGGCAAAAGCAGAGTCCGAGGTACGGTGTGGAAACCACGTACCGCACCACTCGCACAGCCGCGTGAAGGGCTCTAGCGCGTGGAGCCTGCGACAACTGGGCAAGGAGGTTGACGGCAAATGCGATGTCAGGACGTGTGGTAGTGGCCAGGTACATCAGAGGTCCGATGAGACGGAGGTACAAGGTCACATCCACTGTCTCCCCCAGTTGTGTGGGATCGTTCACCTTCAGGGCATCCTGCTCGTCAGGTGTGAGAGGTGTGGAGGCCGTGGGCACTATGCCGAGGAGGTCGCTAAGCGCTCCCCCACAACCCGTGCGTATCGGGCCTGATGCAGTAGTAGAGTACAACGTCTACAGTCTCGCACGATCTCCATGCCAAGACACATCGCTGCAGGACCAAGGTCTTACATCCTGTAGGCAGTCTAGAGGACAGCCTTGGCCTCCTTCACGGCCTCCAGCAAAGGAGACGCGATCAGAAGGTCGTCGACATAGACCAGGATGGTTGTGAACCGCTCAGGCGTCCGCCGCATGAAGAGAGAGGGATCTGCCTTGCTCTGTACATATCCTACACGAGTCAGGGTGCCAGTGATCTCCTGGTTCCAACACCAAGGACACTACTTGAGGCTGTACAAGGATTTGTGCAAGCGCCAGACCTTGTCACTGTCCTCATAGTCGGGTCGCTGAGCCACGTAAATCTCCTCATACAGAGAGCCATGGAGGAACGCTTTGCTCACATCCATCTAGTGTAGTTCCGAGTCATGCTGAGCCACTACACTGAACGGAGCTTGAGCTGAGGTCATGCGGTCAACAGGGGCAAAGGTGTCAGTGTAGTCGATGCCCTTAATCTGAGAGTACCCCTTGACGACCAAGCGAGCCTTGTGGCATTGCAGTTAGCCATCCGGCTTCACCTTCTTGCGAAAGACTCACTTGACCTGGATAGCCTTCCTCCCAGGTGGAAGGTCGACTAGCTCGTAAACTCCGTGCTCTCGGATGGCGCGGAGCTCATCCTCGTAGGCAGCACGCCAAGCATCTGCATCCTGTGATGAGAGAGCTTCCCTTAGTGTGCCCGGGTCAGTCGCCAAAGAGGGAGGGCTCTGCGTGGCAAGAGCGCATGCCTCCCTGCTAGGTCTGACGACCACAAGAACGGCTGCTACATCACAAGCGATGTGAAACTTGCGAGTGATGAGATCATGCCCTACGGGACACGCTCGGTGTACCTCTGTGTGCTCAGTGCACACACCCAGGCCTGAGGCCTTTGTGCCGGGATCGCCACTCGCGATACTACGAGTGAAGCGCCAGGGTGCAGGACCAGACACTCGCTGAGCTCCAGAGTCCAACGGTCGAAGAGGACCGCCGGACTCACGGGAGTAACCCAGGCTCGAGGGGCACACCCCAGGCTCTGGAACAGGCACAAGCGCAGCTGAGGAGGGCTGAGGCAAGAGAGATGGTGATGCCGTGCGAGGAGATGCGGGTGTAGGAGACACGTGACTCGGGGTGACAGTAGGAGCAGGTGAGGCAGGGCCATGCACAGAGGGAGGAGTGCCGGCAGACACAGGTACGGTCACAGGAGTACGCACAGGTGAAGGATCATGGGTACCTGAGGGATGCGAGGGAACAGGGGTAGAAGCCGGCTGTGCTGGAAAGGTCTTTAGGCCGAGAGCGAAGATCCCTGGGTCATCAAGAGCCGGAGACCACGAATTGGAGGGAGCTTGAACGGACACATCAGCTTGGCGACGGGTGCTCGCAGGCGCAGACTCCCCCATCCGACGAGAGACCTCACACGTAGGAATGTGTGTGACAGACAGCGACATAATCGATGTCAGATCACGGTAGGTGAGGGACTCAAAGAAGAGTGCGTCACGGGACTCAACAATGCGACAACGAGCAGGGTCCCAAAAACGCCAGGCCTTCGGCCGCGAGGAGATGCCGACGAAGGCACACAAGCGGCCCCGCGGTGAGACCTTGGACCCCTGCCGGTCCTCGGTGTACTACACAGAAGCCAAGGATCCCCAGACGCGAGCAAGGCGTAGGTCAGCACGGTGAGCGAGCCAAAGCTCAT
Organism: Penium margaritaceum; assembly: GCA_023375785.1. Classification (NCBI taxonomy): domain Eukaryota; kingdom Viridiplantae; phylum Streptophyta; class Zygnematophyceae; order Desmidiales; family Peniaceae; genus Penium; species Penium margaritaceum. The sequence continues at coordinate 48,388 of SZWC01019115.1, read as the reverse complement.
ACGTTGTGACGTGGTCCGGAAGGGGACCGTGTAGGAGGCGGTTCCAGACCCAAGTCATGTAGACGAAGCCCTCAAAAGGAAAGGACTCCGGGAGACCGCACTCAGACCGCATAGCACGAAACGCATCCTCTATGGTGCGGTTCCAACGCTCAGAAACACCGTTCTGCTAAGGAGTAGCAAGAGCGAAGACCTGGTGAAAAATCCCGTGCTCAACGAAGAAGCTATCCATCTTGCCTAGAAACTTGCCACCACGATCCGAGCGGAAGGTGTGCAGCGTGTGGCGGGATTCACGCTCAAACATCACTAGCCAGAGCGGTGTCACTCTTCTGGCGCAAGCTGTAGATCACCACATCTAGGTGAAGTCATCAGTCAAGGTCAGGACGTATCGACCCCGATCGGACAAAGATTCAACAGGAAGAGGACCAAGGAGGTTCGAATGGACTAAATCAAGAGGGCAAAGGGCGGGAGAGCGAGAGTCAGGGTAAGTGCAGCGATGCATCTTACCCTGGGCACAGAAGAGGCAGTCGGTCTTGGGCAGCTTCTTGAAAGAAGCCGCGTGAAGATTGAGAGTGGGTTGTGTCAGTGAACTTCGACATAGTGTCGGAGCCCACATGACATAGACGGCGATGACGCAATCGCTGTTGCTCAAGAGACAGGATAGCAGTGACAAAAACACGAGCTGAAGGAGAGGAAGAGGAAGGAGCAGAAGTCCGGGAGACACGATACAAGTCATCCACAACAGAGGCACGGAGAACAACATTGTGAGTGTCAATAGCAGTCACAGTCGCGGACTCGGCAGTGTGCTCCATAGAGAGTCCCATCACTGTGCAAGCACGTACAGAAAGCAAACTGAGCTCAAGGTCAGGCACAAACATCACCTCGGAGAGATACAGGGGGCCAGACGGACCATCAAAACGCACGACCCCAACACCCTGGACTGGCAAGGACTGACCAAAGCCTGTGCGGACAGAACGAACAAATGCAACAGGGCCGAGAACAACAAAATCACTACGACGACACATCATGTGATGAGTGGCACCTGAATCGATGATCCAAGTGCTGCTAGAATCACAAATGGGGGACGTCACTACACAACGGGCAATGGAACATTCGGCCTCGGACGGACGGTGGGCAGCAGGTGGGGAGGAACGACGAAGAGCACAAAGGTGAGACTCATGAATCCAATCTGTACAGTCAAGCCCATCGTCATCACATGCCGACTGTGCCCCCCCACACGAGTCATCTCAGGTCACCAGAAAAGACGGACTGACAGTCTGTGAACCACCCGGCTGTGATAACACACTCGCACCTCCCTGAAAGCGAAGCGCTAGAAGGTGGCAGAGCTCGGCGATGGTGCGGTCACGTGGGTTGGGGTCGCCACTGGTGGCTGTTGAAGAAGCGGGAACTGTTGCGGTCATGGTTGCTGCGTGTCCGGAGGATGTGCTGCTCGATGTAGACCGGAGTGCGTGCACAGCCTGGAGCCCGCAAGAAATCCATGCCCAGTCGAGCGGCTGCTAGCACTTGGTGTAGCGATGGGCGCCTCCACAGTTGAAGCAGTGAACAGAGCGTCCACCGCTACTGCCCGATGACGGTTGCTGCTGCGGCTGCTGCTGGCCCGAGCCGCGCTTTCGTCGCCCCTTCTTCCCATGTGTTGCTGCCGCGACACCCTGTGTCTGAGTCAGTGTATTTGGGGTGGAAGGGGAGGAGGAAGAAAAGGCGGAGGATGGAGAAGTAGTCTGCACGAGGTGTGTCGGTGGTGATGTAATGACTGTTGTTGCAATGGAAGTCTCCTGATGAGCCACGGCTACCTCACGGGCTGAAGTCACCTGGAGGAAAAGCTGATATGCCCAGGGAAGAAGCTGTAGTGAGGCCGAGAAAGGCTCGAGCATGACGTCATTGTACCGCATGAAGATGTCCGTGTGCTCAAGGCGAACCCCGAGCATGATCATACAGAGCGCCAACAGCTGTGTACCTCCTGAAGTACCAAGGCACGTATAAATGCGCATGGCGCGTCACCATTAGTCTAGTGCGGGCTTGGCAGGCTCGTGGCAAAGGGAGCGAAAGGCACGGATGTGTACAGCACGGCTGGCGTGCGTCTTTGCAGCAAGCAGGCACAACGCTAGGTCCCAGCCCCCGCGTGGATCAGCGCCGGTGCCTGTGCCTACCTCGCCAAGGAACGGGCGGAATTCAACGACGGTCTCGCGCGGTATGGCATAGGAGAGTCCGTGCATCACCCTAGTCGCTGTCAGCACCTGAGCCCGGTCCGTAGTCTGATACGGACTGTGGTAGAAGGGCCACACGCCCTCTGAAGTGGCCCAGACCTGAAAGAGGATCTCCCAGCAGTCAAAGCCGTCCTCGCTGACATACCTAAGGGGCGGCGTCTCAAAGTCCTTGGGTTGCCGCTCCGTAGGGAGAGCAACCATAGGCTCGGAAGGACGAGAGATGGGAAAGACGCCGAAAAGAGGGAAGTCACTGGGGTGGAGATCAGGCGATGATCGAGGCTCCGGTAAGCGGGATGTGTGTGGGGGCCCAGGGCTCGTCTGAAGCTGGCGGATACGCTTCTGAAGCACACGAATCTCGCGCTCAGGGGAGTCGCCCTCCATGCTTGGCATGTCTGGATCCTCGTCCCAAGGCTCAAGAGGTGGCGGGTCGGCTCCAACTCCTGGCTCCGTTGCTGGAGCTGACTGATGTGTAGAGGGTGCGACCCCGGTCGCTCCCGCAGAAGTCTATCGTGGAGTCATGGAATGACCTCGAAGGAGCTCGGTGTGTGTAAGGATGGCGTCAGTCTGCTCCTGCTGCAATCAATGCATCTCGTCCTGCTGGCTCCGCAAGTCCTCAATGGCCTGCGAACGTGGGCTCATGACCCCTGAGGAGGAAGAAGAGGGATCTAGCACCCTTTTTCCCTTCTCGTCAGATGCAGCAATGGTGCCGCTCATTATGGGCTGAGTCGTCAAAGTGGTCGAATTGTAGAAACGTGAGCGTTTCTTGAAGAGTTGAAACGGTGGCAACTTTTGACCCTCCGACAAAAAATTTCACGAAGGCAGGTGCTGACTTCAGCAGAAATTTGCTGATGTCAGTAAGACCTGATGATGTCAGCAAGTCAAGATGCTGACATCAGCTCGCCCTCCTTTTTTTCTTGGTTCTCAACCCTCCCGACTACTGCGCAAGCTGGTGGCCGCTCCGTAGCAGCCGCGCGGGAGCTGCGTTGAAGCTACGCAACAGCTTCCGCTTGGCTGTTGCTGCTGTTGCGTCGTCAGCTATAGCAGCAGCTGCGCGACTGCGTGCGGGGTGGCCGCTTGGCCACTGCGCGCGTGGCTGTGGAAGCAACCACGTGCTGTTGCTGTTGCTGCTCCGCGTTGCGGCTGCTACATGCTGCTACAGCCGCCGCGCGCTGCTGCCGCTACTACTTTTGCGTTGCTGCTACTGCTGCTGCTGTTGCTATTGCACTGCTGCTACTACTGTTGCTGTTGCGCTGCTGTTGCTGCCGCTGCTGCTGTGCCGCTGCCGTTGCTGTTGATAATGTCGCCGCTGCTGTTGCTGCCACTGCTACTGCATTGCTGCTGTGGTGCTGCCGCCTCACGCTGCTACTTTGGTGCTGCCGCCGTGCGCTGCTGCTGTTGCTGCTCCTGCTCCTGCTGCTGTGCTGCTACTTTGCTCCACTGCTACTGCTGCTGCTGAATGCTGCTGGCAACTGTAGTCTCACGTGGTGATGGTGAGCGATGTCCACGCCGGTCTGCTATCATCGACTGGTCTCCATGGATCAGCTGCAGTTGTGGCTCTCACTGCTGCTCCTCTACTACGTGTCTGCTGGGCAGTTCGGTTAGAACTGTCTCACCACTTTGATACCATGAGAAGATGCGTGGAAGATTACTAGCAACACAGCCGCTGACTGGGCGTCAGTGCCTGGTTAGACGATGACGACAGTCACAAGTCGTGCACACATAGGAAAAGGTGTGGCTAGGAGACACAAGACAGAGTGTCAGAATGCTTCAATAGCACTTGCAGAGTGAAATGAAAAATGACAGGTCCATGGCATAAGTACCTGCCGTGGCGCACAACGGGTGTTGCACGTGGCAGTGCAAGGTTTGTCCTAAAACCGGCCCAAAACCACTATTTTGGCCGTAACTCTGCGCACACATGTCAGAACGCTACGCCGCCTGAACCTAGACATGCAAAATCACAAACCGGACGCTACGACTGGTCACATACATGCATCCGCCATCAAACGGTGGACACACAATGCAAAAGCATGCAAATCAGGCCCACAGCCAGTCCACCGATAAAGTACTGCGTGCTGTAGAAAAACTGCAAGAGGTCCCGGGTAGCGTCCAGAGCTCTGGAACGGTCGACGGTCAGCTCCAAGCTGGTAGTCTGCCACCAGATGACGCACCGGTACCACCAGGGTCCGCATCAGGGATTTGCACGAGTATGGACACAGCCGAGTGGTCACAGTGAACTGTACAGGTCAACAGGAACGTCACAAATCACAACGTGTATGTTGTCAGGGAGTTTGAGTCGCACAACCATGAGAGTTTGCATGCGTTTGCTCTCAAACCGTCCCAGCCAACGAAGTTTGATGTTGGTCAAGCTGAGAAGGACTTTTTTGCCGGCGGCAAAAACATCGTCGCTGCATTATCCACCCCGCAAAGTTTGATGTTGGTCGAGGTGAGGACTTTGTCGCCAGCGGCGAGAAAAAGCATGGTTGCAATGTCAGGCAGCTCCTTGTTTTGTCGCTGCTTGGGTCTTCGTAAGCGTGTACCGTGTTTCCTTTGAGATGGTGGAGAAGTCGCGGCGTTGTACGTCAACCACACGGATGTTGCTCTGAGTCTATAGTCTGGCAAGTGTGGGGGGAAGTTTGCCATACACAACTTCAAATGGAATGTTACCCATTGCGGTGAAGATTGCCGGATTATATGCGATTTTGGCTGTCGGAAGTTTTTGTGCCCAATCCATCCCATGAGGTTCGCATAATGTTTGAAGAAGTTGTTCAAGGGTTTGGTTGGTTTGCCCGGTTTGGCCATCGGATTTACGGTGGAACGCCGTTGATAGCTCGATCTGACTGCCGTAGCAACTCATAAGTTCCCGTCAGAAATGGCTCGTAAATCAACCATCCCTGTGACTCGTGATGGTCCTTGGCACACCGTGTTATCGCACGATGTTGTTTATAAATAACCGCACTGTTCCCTCTGCGATGACGGTAGTCATCGTTGGAATCAAGTGGGACATTTTGGAAAACCTATCGATAACCACGAGGATTGTGCCATATACCTCGGGCGTGACTGGTAGTCCCGTAACGAAGTCCAGGCGAATGTCAGCCAATAGTTTCGTCCAAATGGGAACCAGCTACAGAAGTTCGGGTAGTCGTGTGCGACTGGATTTTTGTCGCTGACAAGTGTCATAAGATTTACAAAGTTTGCCACGTTGGATTGCATCTTGTCCAACCAGTAGTTTTTTGGCCAGCTCCTTCAACGTCTTATCCTCTCCAAAGTGTCCACCTGGAACCGTGTCGTAGCATTCTTCAAGCAGCATGTAGTGCAGTTCATCGTTCAGGGGAACAACCACCTGGCGGGTGGATTCTTGCCACCAATAGTGTGCGACGTGTCAAAAGTTTGCCTTGTTGTATCGGCCATGCTAGTCACAGACTCGTGTGAGCAGCCGCTCCAATACGGGTCTCGCTTGAGTTGTAGTGTCGCTACCTCAGCCATCATAACTGGTTGGCGACTGAGCGCATCTACGAGGTTGATTTTGCCTGCCTCGTACTCGATATCGTAGTCGAACGTGGACTCGCGGAACTCAATCCATCGGGTTTGACGTCCACTAAGGTTCGGCTGCGTTTTCGAAATATTTCAGTGCATGGTGGTTGATGCGTACGAAGACTAGCGGCACTCTAGATAACACCACCATGTCTTAAATGCATGTACGGCCACAAAAATATCCTTTTCGTGAACGTCGTAGTTGAGTTCCGGTGCTCCCAGCTTTCGGGACATGTATGCAACCGGTTGCTCACCATTGCCATAGTCTTGTACGAGGACTGTGCCAATGGTTGGATATGAGACGTCCGTAGCCATGACGTAGTCGAGCATTGGATTGGCTAATTGTAGGGCTAGCGCCGAGGTCAGAGCATTCTGCAAAGCGGTAAATGCCTCGTGTTTGTTGTCCTCCCATCGCCACTTGTTTTCTTTTTGAGTGATATTGGAGAGAGGCGCTAACACTTGGGAGTAATCCCGCACGAAAAATCTGTAGAAATTGTAGAAGCCGAAGAAGACTTGGGGGTCTTGGGCGTTTGTTCTCGTCGGCCAATCAACGACTATTGGCACTTTTTTTGGATCCATGGTGATACGTCCACCGTTGATGATGTGACCCAGAAACTCAATCGAACGGTGACCGAAGTTGCACTTTGAGAGTTTCCGAAAGTTTTCTCTATTTGTAAGACTTTGAGACCTTTTCGAAGATGTCTATCGTTCTCCTCTAGGGTGCGACAGTACATGAGGATGCCGTCGAGGTGGACCACAACAAAATCATCCAGGTACGGGCAAAAAATGTTGTTTATTGCCACCATGAACGTCATCGGGACATTCGTAAGTCTGAACGCCATTACCGTGAACTCGAAATGTCCGTAGCAAGTCCAAAATGCTGTCTTCTTGATGCCAGAATCTGCCACGCAAGTCTGCTGATGGCCGCTGCATAGGTCGATTTTGGTGAAATTTTGAGCCCCTCGAAGTTGACCGAAAGACTTGTCGGCTTGGGGGAGAGGATAGTTGTTCTTGATGGTAGAATCGTTCAGGGCATGGTAGTCCATGCAAATCCATATCTTGCCAGTTCTCTTCTTTATGAATAGCACGGGTGTGGCATATGGTGACGTGGATGGGTGGATGAACCAACAGTCTACTACTTCCACCTTTGCTGCTTCCGTTCAAACACCCCTGGTTTGGTCTGCAAACCCAACTTGTGAATTGTGTCATTGCTTACAAAACTATGAGAGGCTCCTCCATCCAATAGTGCCAGTACCAATCTACGACTTTTGCATCCTCCAGGTTGAACTTTTAGCATTATCGTCGGTTTTTCATCCTCGTACCCCTCGTCAAACTTGGCAATCTCAAAAAACCTCTACGGCGTAATAGACCGTTCACATGGGCAATTGTTTGGCACAGATCGCTCCGAGCAGACAAGATTTGCGCCTTTCACTCCTTCCCTTTGCCGTTTCTTGACTCGTTTTTCTATGACTTTCCCCCCTTCTTGGCCTACTCCTTGCTCTGGCAGTTGCAAGCGATAGGCCCAACCTTTCTGTAGTGGTAGCAGGTGCACGTATTTCTCTAGTCAACGGCGTCCATTTCCATCGTGGTTGGGAGGTCGCCAGCCGTAGGATTCCCGGATCCGAGCGTTGTAGCCGGCGCTGTTGATTCTTTCACTTTTGCCATCATCCCCGTTAAGTTGTTTTGGATGCCGAAAATGACAATTGCTCACAGGATGTCTCGTCTGAGGTCCTTGTTGTAGTAAAAAAAGAATTCGTTGGGGGTGATGTCTGCACCACTAATCATCTCGTAGAATCTTTGGGTATACTTTGCCACGCTATACTGCTGACGGAGACGCTAGAGCTTGTACCAAGCGTCAAATGTCTTGTTCAGTCGTCCAAATCGTGCAAGCATTGCGTGTAAAAAATCATTCCAGTCGGATGGTGGCATCAGCGTGTGTTGCCATTGCGGGTTGATCTGCTCTAGGGGTAGAACGCGCGCGGTCGCCGATATGAGACGGGCGCCGTTGGCCGTTGATGAGATCCCGCCGGTCTTCTACTACCGTTATTTGGCCTTGAGACCAGACCATCATATTAGCACCGTGCCACGCAAAAGCGCGGGCACGAGGTCAACTTTCCTTCTGTCGTCATTGACCCCAGCAGTGGTGAAGTACACCTCCAAATTCCTTCTCGTATTTGAGGCTGCCGGTAGGAACAGCTGGTTTACCGCCGCTGGATCCACAACCGGATTGGTCGTTGAAGCCGTAGATGTTGATCCAGCTGCCGTATAGCCTACCACGCAAATGTTTGCTGCCGCTTCAGGGTTTGTCTGCATAACCACATTCTGCTCCTCCATCACCGAATTCGTCGCCAAAGACCCGTTGTTAGTCGTCGGCTGCGCTTGCTTGCTTTACGTCGTTGTCGCGAAGTGTGCGAATTCTTGATGTGTGAGATGCACTTGACAACTTGTGCAAGATAGTCCTCTAGATGGGCAAAGTAGCCGAATGCCTCTCCAACACCGCTTCACTCTGACACCAAGCGTTGTCTCGAAAGGAGCGTAGATGGTGAACAAGTAGAATTTGCAAGATAGAACACAACTTAGAATGTGGGAAACTTGAGCAATTTACAATTAGTGGTAAGTGTATTGCAATGATTAGTGTCGAAATGATCAAACATGTTTGTTCAAGTGTCGCGTTATGAATGAGGTATAGTCGGGGTCATTGGGCCGATCGTCGAGCGATGCGTATGGAGTCGGGTCGCGAGCGGTCGGATTTCAGAAGCTCTGTCGAGGAATCAGGGGGCTTCAAGGGTCAACGAAAAAGATGCAAGATGCATCTTTATAAATTGAGATATGTCTCAATTCGTCGAGAAGTCGACCGAAAGGTCGTGACACTTGTGTCGTAGATTCTCGTAAGTGGTCGACATTGTCAGAAAGTATGAGAAGGTTCGCTGGAGGATGAGGGCAGTTGGCAGAATCGCCCTCGACCGTTTGGGCAAAAAACTGAGGTCTCAACACAGTGGGCTATTTGAGTAATGACAGAAATGCCAAGTTTGAATATGAGGGACCCATGTACGTCTGGAACGTAACACGAAGGAGACCTTTAAGAAACGTAATCAAAGGGTGAATCCACCAAAGGTTAGACTATGATAGGATTTCAGAAAGAGTTTTTCTGAAATCTTTATTCTTAACCTTTGATCTTCAAAAGAGTGGAGAACTGGGATGTTACCCATGGTTGCTTCAATGAACTTCAAACTAAAAAAAAAAGGGGGAAATGAAACATTTCAAGTTTATATTCAATTTTCAAATGTAATGTGATCCCCAAAAATAGCATCACAAACACAAGCATGTGTTTTCAATCCAAATTCAAACATCAAAAGAGTAGTGATTAAGGCCAAAACTGATAAATACAAACAATTTTTTTCACCACCTCCAAGTTTCATACTTAATCAGTTAGAAAGGACATCAATGGACCTCACAGCCACGTTATCATAATGTAGACGATGGGAGATAGCAAGACTATCAAAGGGAGAAGTGTCGTGGTACACACGGATATTGGACCCAAAGGCACAGCACGGCCTCCAACCAATGTAATCTTGTGTTCTAAATGGACCAAGCTCAAGAAACGTGGCAGGAGCATCGGTAAGTGTGGCGAGGGGGGTGCCTCCTGTGAGATGCTTGATGCTTGGTCCTCTGCTAAGGCATGGAAAACTTTCATGTTTGTCTGAAGGTGACTTTTTTTGTGTGTGCATGGAGGGAGCATGGGCTTCAGGGGCTTGTTTTCCTCCCCTTTGTCGATTATTGGACACTTGCCTTAAGAAGACCTTTTCAGCCATATTAAATTGTTGTGTAACCATCATAGGGTAGTAACAAATTACAACATATGTGGACTTCAGGCATTTTAGTGGTGCAAATGATGCAAGATAATGAACATGGGTACTTCAATTCAAGTGAGATGCCATTGCCAATAACACTTGATGACATAAGGTTTTCAACTCAAGAAAGAAGAACGGGAAATAATTGGTGCAGTGTGTAGCTAGAATCTCAGAGTCTTGCATCAACAAAGAGGCTCCAGCACTGACAGGGAAAAGAAGGAATGATAATCCTTAAACAAACTGGGTAAGTTGGCTTGTCCACTAGCACTAAACCCCGATACCATATTTAGGGTGACTCCAATTTCCCTCACATGCATAAAAATGGAGGGGGCTGTAGAAATTATAAGCGGTGAAAGTGAGAATCAAGATAATATATGGATTAAGCATTTCGCAATGCATTACCACCCGATGAATGGTTGATCCCACGTAGAACTTACTGTGAGAAGACTGGCAATTTCTTTTGGCCCATTTTAGGATTCGGTTACACAATGTGTGGCTTGTGACCTTCCCAACCTTTACCTTTACCTTCGCATGCTACCACATGCACGACGATCTTCTTTGCGTGAACCAAGTCCACATCAGTTGGCTGCTTGCATACTCTTAGTGGTCAAGATACAAGTTAGTGCTTGACTACTCCGAGTGGAAAAGGGCGATTCAATTCAGCAAGAACCACATGGAGTGTGTCCGTTAGAGGAGTTTCAAATTTTCAGAAATAAAATGTTTGAGCATAGTCTTTTTGGCCATACAGCCTTCGACAATGCTCTAGAGAAATGATTGAACGAACATGCACAATTGCTTTTACGAGAAAAGACACGCATAGAGTGAAAGAAGGAAATAGAGAAGGAATGGGAGAACGAGAGAAACAAAGCAAGCAAAAAGGAAAGAATGAAGAAAGCTAGTACAACTTTCCTCTTATTGTCCACAACATCTACCATAATGGACGGCATACCCATCACAATTCTTTCTTGCCTTTTTGTGCGTGTATTCTTCACCAAAAATCCAGAGCTTTTTAGTACCCAACATGGTCGCCTAAGTGAGGTGTTTAGTCATTTGCGGATACATAATCCCTCAATGTATATTCCTCTCATGTGGTGGCCGTGAGTGAGCAGGGCATATCGGTACATCCAGTGGAGGCGACAAACTGTGAAGGCACGCAACTCCTCTACTCCTCAGGGTGGTCGCCTCCATCCTGACTGCATGGCCCTCTCCTTCCTCATCACCAGAGCTTGACGTCCTATCCTGTGCTCAGGCTTGTTGGCAAACTTAGTTTTTTCCCCTAGGTGTAACTGACCTTTGCTTGCTTTTACTTACTAGACCCATGTTGGACCTGCAAATCAATATTTGGGTAGGCCTAGAATATGCCACTTCGCAAGTGGCATAATGAGCGCCCCTTATGGGGCGCGCAGATTTGCTTGCGCCCATTTTTGGGCCTCCGAGGGCTTTCGCCCTCGAGCGAGCATGCTCGCCGGCGAGCTCCGCTTGCCAGCATGATGGGTGAGGTCAGTTAGCGACCTCACCCCCTAGTACTACACTCACTTCTTACTACGGGACTTGCATTTTTTTCTAGGAGGCCGCCATGGCATTTTGGATGTAGCTTGGTGTAGGAGCCATTATTCTTCATGCCGTTTATTGTAAAAGCTTCGTAACAAGATTCTTGCTTTTGCCCATAAATCGAATCCCCCTACGCCGTTTTCCTTCGGAAGCCCAAATTTCCCATTTATGACATCAAACACGCTCATTGGTCACATTGTGAGCTCGCCCCCGCAACACGTCTTGGGGAGTTTACAATGCGCTTCAGTGGAGGCTCTCTCCCAACGCTTCTCACGCACACAGAGAGCCTCCGCCACGTCAAACCACGTCGCATTCTTGCATGGGGCGGTCGCTTACCCTCGTTAGCACATTTCTGTACCCTACTCCATGGATCCTAGCAACCTCAACACTGAGAAGACACTGTTCGGCTTCAACATGAGGAGCCTCTCGATTGACAAAGCGGCTGCTGAACGAGGACGCCAATTTGACCTTCACAAGGTCAGAAACCCCAAGCCGTGCAAGTCTTATATGAAGAGGCCGGTGGGCCGTCCCAAGCAAGAGCCATCTCTTGTGTTCGCTGTCGTGGAGGCTCCTACCATTCCTCTTCACGCATCAGAGACCATGAAGACACGTCTGTCCAAGCCGTCATCTCCTAATGACAAGGACAAACCTGCTGGATGGCAAGGCACATACGGCAATTGGTTGGCCACGCATTCATGGTGCCATGGTCACTGGACAGACTGCGTACATGGCCGTGAAGATTTTGAGCAAGTTGTATCACTAGGCCAATGACCAGCTCTGTCCGCCCACCATTTGCAGCTGGTACAAATCAGCCTCGGTTAACTTGCTCAAAAAGTACCAAAGTTTCATCACTCACACTATAGACATTAAGGTTCAGGGTGCCACGATAAAACTCACCCATGGACATCGCGACAACTTCCGGTGACTTCTGCTGATCAACAACTTCTGGTGACATGCTCCCCTTACAGCTCATTTACACTATTAAGATGGACCGCTACCATCCGGACAATGCGGATGCACGCATCGCCAGGGAGGAGTACCACTTCTCTATCACTAAAGCTTCGGACCACTGGGCCAACGCATGGACGATGCGTGACTGGATCACTCATGTGATCCATCCGTGGTGCAAGCGGGCCTTTGAGCAACACAACAAGACGGCTGGGACACATAAGTTGATTTTGCTACTCAATGCGTGGCACCCGCACAGCTCCAACGAATTCCACAACTTTGTGAAGCACAACTACAAGTACGACCCCTTACACACCTCAGCAAATTGTTGCCTCTGAACGCTGGAACAAGACCCTCGCTGATGGTGTTTGCACCCTTCTCAGTGCCTCCGACATTCCTCCCCTATTCTCCTTTGAGGCCGCGTCCTACATGACCTGGGTCTGGAACCCTGTCCCGCTTGGTCCTCTTCCCTGTCACGTCACCTCTTTTAGACGAAGGTCTTGGCGTCGTCCTGACCTGCACCTTTCTCGTGTCTAGGGCTGTGTCACAGCTGTCTGGCTTCCTGAGGACCTTCGTGACCGGAAACTCAGTCCTGGTGCATGCATATGCACCTTCCTTGGTGTCTCTGCCATGTCCAAAGCATGGCACTTTTGGAACCCCGACCGTGCACGTGTTGTGGAGTCCCGCAATGCTCTCTTATTCTAGAGACACATCCATGCTGGGAGAGCTCCTCGACGCCACCGATTACCTCAATGTCATCGGGTCTCTAATGAACCTACCACACCACCCAAGCGGATGTGGCCTTCTAGGTCAACTCCCTCGCTCAGTTCTCCGAGGAGCCTTGTCAGAGGCACCTCAAGGCCGCACTACATGTAGTTTGCTATGCACTATCCATGGCGAGTGTGGGGCTTTGCTACAGAGCACAGCCCTCTGTAATCGTTGATGGATACAATGATAGTGACTATGCTCATGACACAGATGCCCGCAGTTACACTTGTTGCATCTTTCTTGTTGTTGGGATTGCTATCTCTTGGAAGAGTGGAGAACAGGGATGTGTTGCACGCAGCTCTAGCGAGGCAGAGTACGTAGCACTTGCTGCAAGTACTATGAAAGTGTGTGGTTGTCCCACCTATTGCAACAGCTTTGTGTGCCCATCCACTGCATTACATTGTGCTGCAACAATCAAAGCACCAAGAAAGTTGCTGAGCATGATGTCATGCATCAATCACACACTAAGCACATCAACATTGAGTACCACTTTGTACGTGAGCACATTGCTGCTGGAGAAGTCCAGGTTGTCTGAATTGAGACTCGTTAGCAGCGTGCACACTTTCTCACCAAAGCTCTTAGCGGTGGGATGTTCAAGGTTGATGTGTATGCTATTGGTCTGCTACATGCACGTGATGCTCCAGGTTGATGTGAGTGCTCCCTATCAGTCGCTGTCATTGGTGTTTGTTTGTCTGTCAAACACGCAAGTGACCTCTTGACTCCTTCCGTTACAAACATACACACCATTCCTGCATGTGAATGAGCAGAACTGAAGCTATGGAGCCATGCATCACTGCCGTCTCTGCCGGGTGCAAGATTGGTGGGCTCGATCATGCTCCCCTCTGCCAGAGAGAATCTTTCTCTGCTCTCAGCATTTAGTGATGAGCTATATGGTGGAGGCTGGGCCCCACTTCGAGCTATTCAAGTGGGTGGCCCGGTCAACCGCGGCTAAGAGCTCGCTAGTTACTTATGAGAAAATGCGTGGAAGCTTCCTAGCAACACAGCCGCTGACTAGGCCTCAGTGCCTGGTCAGACGGTGACGATAGTCACAGGTCGTGCGCACAACGGCAAGGGTTTGGCTAGGAGACACAAGACAAAGTGTCAGAATGCTTCAATAGCATATGCAGAGAGAGATAACAAATGACAGGTCCAAGGCATCAATACCTGCCGCGGCGCATGGCGGGTGTCGCACGCGGCAGTCCAAGAGCTGTCCCAAAACCGGCCCCAAACCACTGTTTCGGCCGTAACTCTGCGCACACATGTCAGAATGCTATGCCGTCTGAACCTAGACCTGCATAATCAAAAGACGGACACTACGACTGGTCACATGCATGCATCCATCATCAGACGGTGGGCATACAATGCAAAAACATGCAAATAGGACTCATGGCCAGTCCGCCGAAAGACGCCTGCAAGCTGTAGAAAAGACAGCAGAGAGTCCCGGCAGCATCTGGGGCTCTGGAACGGTAGTTGGCCAGCTCCAAGCCGGTAGTCCGCCGCCAGTTGTCGCACCGGTGTCACCAAGGCCCACCTCAGGGATCTGCACGAGTATGGACAGGGCCAAGTGGTCACAATAAACTGTACACGAACGTCACAAATCACAATACTCCCCCATGATCCAATGGTACGCATGTCCATACACGTGCAGCAGTGGTACAGACACAATAGTGAGTGACACAAACAGATGAGGCACAGACGCATATCCCACACTCAACCACCCTCAGGCATGGGGCGTAGCCCAACAGAATGAATGGCCACAAGGAACGTTCCGCGAGCTAGTGCCTTCGTCAAGAAATCAGCACGCTGCATGTCAGTGCCAACCCACATGACGGAGATCACGCATCGCTCCACCAGATCACGAACGAAGTGATGCTCAACCGCAATGTGCTTTGTGCGAGCATGAAAGACACCGGCGTTCTCTGCAATGGCAAGAGGACTCTGTTTGTCGCAACGCAGCACAATGGCAGGTACTGACTGTCCAAGCTCAAGAAACAAGCAGTGCAGCCATACTACCTCAGCAGCCCCTGCGCCTAAAGCAACATACTCTGCCTCCGACGAACTACGTGCGATGCAGCCCTGCCTCCCACTTTGCCAAGACAGAGCAGTACCACCGAGCAGAAACACGTAGCAAGTACAACGCGCCCATCTGGGCTGCAAGCCCAGTCATTGTTAGTGTAGCCGTCAAGGACCACCAAACACTGTCGACGAAAATAGAGTCCGAGGTACGGCCTGGAGACCACGTACCGCACCACTCGCACAGCCGCATGAAGGGCTCTTGCACATGGACCCTGCGATAACCGAGCGAGGAGGTTGATGGTGAACGCGATGTCCGGACGCGTGGTAGTTGTTAGCTACTGAGCTAACCACCTCTGGCAGAGAAACCGCGAAACCAAAAAGCTCACAAAGGTTTTTAGGCCTTCTTCCTTTGTTGACATGTGTCATGCACCCCAAACTTAATCAGGCATACACTTCACCTTCAAGAGTACTAACGCCTTAGCATTACATCTCAAGAAGAGCTCAAGTCGTCAATACGCAAGAGAGCATCAAGCAAGGGTTGATTGATCAGCATGCAAGACAAGTCCTTTTATAGCTGTCTGTCCAGTCCTAGAACTCAAAAGCACATTCCTGGGAAGTGGCCTGAACCAGCCACGTCACCAATAGACTTGCACTGTGGGCTTGACACATAAGCATCCTAGTGTCAAGGTGACAGACCAACCATGTAGCGTCCAAGAAGCTACGGACTTTCTTTCTTGGAAGCTTCCACAGCAAACAAGATATGCATGGGGCCAGGATCGACCTCATGACCTCTCACTTGGCCAAATCAACAAAATGGCCAAGGTAACCACTCACCCACATGGTGTACTCACAGGTCATATCTCACAAGAGACAGAGCATAGTTGAGTCACACTACAACGGATCTAGGGGTCATACCTCCACAAGGGGCAGAGCATTCCTGATCCGTCCTACAACACTGAACAAGGGGCA